>VZQC01014082.1:384821-492617 GCA_009823505.1 Rhizomys pruinosus
TTGGAGGTTGTCCTCTGACCTCACATGCACACACACACAACCACACCACACACACCACGTATACTACCTTACTCTGTTTTTAGTGTTCACCATTTTTATGAAGCATTTTGGATGTGAACAGTTTTGGTTTTAGGAAAATAACTATTAAAATACAGAGAAGCTTCTCAAGTTCTGTGTCCCTCTACCTCATTTTCCCCCATGTTAGTATTCTATGTTAGTGTGGAACATTATTACACTTCATTGACTGATACTAAGAAATTATTATTAACTAAGTTCTGTAGCTCACCTTAGACTTTATATATACAATACAATTTTATGTGGTTTTTAGTTTTAAAAATGTAAAGTTAATTATTACTATGTATATTTGTGCATGCGTGTGTCTGTATGATATGAATGTGGAAACCCAGGAGCTGTCCTATCACTCTGCACATGTAGAAGTCAAAATACAACTCTTCTTGTGCCATGTGGATCCTAGGTTTTGAATTCTGGTTTCCAGGCCTGCTGCAAGCACCTTCTCCCACTAGCACCCAGCCCCCGATTCTATGATGGTTTTGACAAATGTATAAGGTCTCATGTGTATTCGTAATGATATTATATAAACTAGTTTCATTGCTCTAACTAAAATCTGTCTGCTCCCCCGCCCACTATTCAAAACCCTGACAGTGAACTTTTATTGAATTTTCTAGAAAGTACAATAATTAGAATCATTTAGTATGCAACCCTTTCTGATTGGCCTCTTTCATTGTGTGATGGTCAAGCTTGGTTGTCAACTTGACTGGCTCTGGAATTGACTAACTGGATGAGGACACTATATGTAGACTGGATATTCTGTGATTTTTCATGGTCAGGTTATTTAAAGTGGGAGGAAGCCCCCTAAATGTGGAAGGAACCTTCTGGTGGCAGCCTGGATATGAGGCAGTCAGCGAGGAAGGCTTTGCTTTCTACTTGCCTGATTTCCAGTCTTGGTAGTAGGCTCATCTCTGCTACCTTGCTGCCGCTGCTGCTACTGCTCCATTCATTACTGACATCACAACCCAGCTTCTTTGTGATTCCAACATGGGCTGAAGATAAGTGGTTCTCTCGGGGTCCTGCAGGTCTTCAGTGCCCAGACTGGGACTGCTAAAACACCAAGTCTCCTGAACTGAGAAGCTACCCATGTCTCAGTTTTTCCAGAATGGAGACGTTATTGTTCACTTTGTTTAGGTCTACTTTGTGAACCAATCTCAAAAATCCCTATATTATAATATATTATTATATATATATATATATCTATATATGTCTCCATTATTTCTGTTGTTGTTGTCTTTTTGAGACAGGGTCTCCCTTTAGTCCCAGACGTCCTGGAACTTGCTATATAGACCAGGCTGGCCTTGAACTCACAGAAATCCACCTGCCTTTGCTTCCTAATTGCTGGGATTAAAGGTGTGCACTACCACGCCTGCTCAATATATATCCATTCTGTAGGATTTGTACCTCTAGAAAACCCTGACTGATACACTAAACACATGTGCTGGTTAAGTCTGGGCTTTTGTTGTTGTTTCTCGTTTTTTGTTTGTTTGTTTTTTAACTTGCTGCACCCTAGATTCACCTGAGTAGAAGGATCCTCAGTTGCTGAATTTCCATGATCAGATTGGTTGTAGGAGAGATTATTTTGACTGGGGATTAGTGGGGGGGCAGCGCAGTAGGGGGTCCATTCTTGGGCAGATGGGGCTGAGCTGTACAAGCTGAGAAAACAAGCACCTAGCATTGCCTCTCCGGCTCTGCTCAGTGCTGGGTGGTTTGAATGAGAATATCCCCCATAGGCTTTAAGTATTCAGATATTTCGTCCCCAGTTGGTGGTGCTATTTGGGGAGATCTTAGAAGGTGAGGCCATGCTACAGGAAGTACGTCACGGGGGGCAGGCTTAAAGAGCTTAACAAGGCTTGCTAGTCTCCAGAGGCTACTCTCCTGTGCCCATTGTGAAACGTGAACCTCGGCTTTCTGCTCCAGCCCCAGCCGCCCTGCCTCCCACCACAATGGACTCTGATTCCCTGGAACCATCAATAGTAAGTTCAAATAAACTCTTCCTTTTATAAGTTCCCTTGGTCTTGGTGGCTTTATCACAGCAACAGAAAAGTGACTAATACACCTGAGTTCCTGCCCCCACGTCCCTCAGTGCTGGATGGTAAACTACAAGTTTAAGCCACATCAACCCTTTTCTCCCCTGAGCTGCTTCTGGTCATGTTTGTTACAGCCACAGAGTGAAGCTAGAGGCACATACATTTAAGGATTTTTTTCAGTTCGACAATTCATTTTCTATCACTGGTTATTTCATTGTATGAATGAAATACAACACAGTTTATTCTGTTTAATCACCATCTGCTGTCAGGTATCTTGGTTGCTTTGAGTTTGGGCATTTACGAATAGAGCTACTGTGAGCATTCATGTGTGGGCTCTGGTTTGAACATTCACTTTGTTTGGGTAAATAGGAGCACAATAGCTGACTTGTATGGGAAGGGTTTGCTTTCTAAGAAACTACTGACCTGTCTCCCAAAGTGAATGTTCCATTTATCATTCCTCCCAGCAGTGAACGCAGCCCTGTTGTCCCATCACCATAGCTGTGTCATCAGTGTTCCAGGCTTTCGTGGTCCTGACAGATGAATAGGTGTCATACCATTGCTGTAGTTTCTGTCCTTTGAGATATGGTCTCCTGCATCCCAAGTTGACTTGTAACTATGTAGCAGAGGATGGCCTTGAGCTTCTGATTCATCTGCCTCCACCTTCTAAGTGCTGGGATCACAGGTGTTTAGCACCATGCCCAATTTATGCCTGGTTTCTGCTATGCTGGGGATGGAACCCAGGACTTCCTGCATACTAGCCAAGTGCTCTGTTCACTGAGCTACATCTTCAACTGTCATTGTCATTTTACTTGATCATTTACCCCTGTTCAGTAGGAATGAATAGTGATCCCCAAATGATCACCTATACACCCTCTTGTGTGAACAACCATACACCAGAATACACAAAGAACTGGAAACTACCATTTTTATTCATTTATTATATGAAATTTTGATTCTGTATGTATATTCTTTATTATTTTAATTATTTTTCAACTAGCATACAAAGTAACAGGTTTCCTTATGACACTTTGTGCATAGGTATTTTTGGTTGACTTCTTCACTGCTCTCCTTTCTCCCTATTCCCTGGGTCCCTCCCTACTTAAACTTTCCGCCCCTAGTATTTCCTCTTCCATTTGCATATGGATTCCGTTACCCTCCCCATCTTTTCCTTTAAAACCTCTTTTTTTTCCTCATCTCACGACTCTTTTGCTGGTTTCTTGGCCTCTGTTCACACACCCACATAAATATACTTACATACAAATTAGAAGCTAGAATTCAAACATGAGAGTGTGTGGTATTTGTTCACACAGGCTATGTGAGTATCAGGTGTGTAACTGTTCCTAGCTGAGGTCAGAAATGGTACCTAGGGTATCTCCACCAATCTGTCTCTCCATCGAGTCATCAGAACTCAATGATTTAATCCAAGATTCTTGACACAATGGCTGAAGCTGAATTAGAGGCTGAAGCAGAAACTCCAAAGTGTTTAAGACCATTACTGTGGAGTCAAAGCATTATTTCAACAACATTCTATTGGTCCAAGTTAGTTAGAAACACATCTTAGATCAAGAGAAGGGAAAATGTCATCTATGACTATAATACATGTACAACAGGGAGGATTTCTTCTTGGATTTCTGTGAAAATGATCTATCATGGTACATACTTGGGCAACAAAATCCAAAATGTAGCACAAATTTTGTTCTTGAACTGAATCTGACAGCTAATTGTAGATGAAAAAACATTATGTGGCTGAAAGAACAATTTAAGTTTGAGAGAAGAGAACTGGAGTTTGGTTCCCAGCTTCGCTGTCACGCGGTTCACAACTGCCTCTCACTCCAGCTCCAGGAGACCTGAAGCTCTCTTCTAGCCTCCCAGGGCACCTGCAGCCAATGCACGCAAAAACGCTTTAAGTGTTTGGCAATCACAAATTGGACTCTATGGTCTTAACAACTGAGTGAAGATGATTAAAAAGGAAAACAGCTTGAAGTCAATTAGTACCTTACTGTCATCTTGAGTAGCCATCACAGAGCTAGATGATGGCAAAGATCTTGTGTTCCATCTACCCATTCAGCAAGAATGACTTCAGTTCCATGTTTGGAGTCTTTGGATTATTTCATTGACTCTGAATGGCAGTTCAAAATTTGGCTGATGGTCACAAATTTCACTCAAGTTTTGTATGAATCACTAGAACAATGGTACACACAGAAGAGCAGTGCAATAGGCCATAAGTGATGAAACTTGGGGCAGTCGGGGTGAAGAAACCAAGAAATTATCAAAGCTCTCCCTAAGCGTGCATGGTGGTAGCACAACCTTTAATCCCCAGCAACTTGAGAGGCAGAGGGCAGGTGAATCTCTGAGTTTGAGGCCAGCCTTCTCCTTGTGTTGCCCCTATGTCCAGATTACAAACCTGTTCATGTAAATGCACAGGTGATTCCATAGGACATTAGCCTGTTGGGCCAACTAACTGGTACAGTAAGGAATATAACTTTTAAATGGGATATTTAAACTTTTCCGCTCTTCTTTGTTTTTTTTTTATTTTTTGGTGATTTTTAAATTACACATATGCAGTATGCAGATGGACATGTAATTGTGGCCTTTATCCCTAGCAAGGATGTGAATACTTTGATGAAGAAACAGATTTCATACACAAGTGTATGCCGTTTAATCCCAAGCACCGGGAAGGTCAGAGGAGGCAGAATCCGTTGTGAGTTCAAAGGCCAATCTGGTCTTACATAGGGAGTTTCCATGCCTAAGCCCCATAGGCCGGGACTATCGGGGTAGACCCTGTCATCAAAAAGAAAAACAAAAAAACAAAACCAATGTTCAGATCGCAACCTACAAAATGAACATTCAATTAAAACAAAATGTGGCATAGTAAGGAAACTAGCTAGACACCTAAAGGATGTCAAGTCAGAGCACGCTGTGGCCGATGCCTAAACTTGGTGTTGTTTAATACTGTGCAGTGATGCGACCCATGTGTAAGCAAATCAACTTTTACCATTTAAAATGACGAGGCTGCAATCTTGAATTCCAATGCTGTTTATCATATAAAACAAAATATAGGTTTTTTAGAAAAATCTAGAAGATAAATACTCTTAAGGAAAGCTGATTTATAAATCTTGCATCAAGTGAGGGAAAGTTGAGATGGTAGCACATACCTTCAGTCCAGCACTTGGGAGACAGAGGTAGAAAGATGTGGAGCTCAGAGTTAGCCTAGGCTGCATAGTAAATTTGATACATGAGGCCCCATCTCAAAAATGGCAGGGAGAGGCTTAGAAATTTTAACAAATAGGACTCCTTTGTGTTGTGTACTGTATTGAGTCACTTTTCTGTTGCTGTGATAAAATCACCAAGACCAAGGAACTTTAAAAAGGAAGAGTTATTTATTGAGCTTACGATTGACAGGTTCCAGGGAATTCAGAGTCCATTGTGGTGGGAGGCATGGTGGGGCTGGAGCAGGAAAGCGAGGGTTGCATCATCTCGCATATAGAGCACAAGGAAGCAGAGAGGCGGGAGACGGAGAACCATAGAGACTTTCTTAAACTGCTAAGCGCCCTTGCCCCAACAAACGCACATTAACGTGCTTCCTCTAGCATCGGTCCACACCTTCTCAAAGACTCCATAAGACCAGCGCCAACCGAACTTGGAGACAATGTCCTTTGAATATCCTAGAGCATATGGGGGACAACCTCATCCAAACCACCACATGTACTAAACTGTAACTTTTTCTACAATTTAAAAGAAGACTAAAGCTAAATGATAGTGAAAGCAGAGCTGGAAGTGAGGTCATTGCATTCATCCACAGTAGAATAATTCCCCAAAGCACCTTAACCATTGAATACTTTTGAATAAACAAATGGATTGAGATAAAAACATAAAAACATTAATACATTATTGTATTCATTAAGGTGCAATGGAAAAATAGTTGCACAAGGGTACCAGATTATTTGCCATTGTCAATTAGCCAAGTTTTTTCCATGTTAACTAATCGAATAATCCAATAAAATTGGAAATAGTGTTAAGTATAGAATTTATATGCTATCTGAATTAATTTAGAGTAAGCCAACTGTAATAGGAACATGAGGCTAGGTTGGATGAAAGTTGTTTAAATATTATTTTTTCAGACCAGGTCATAGTGGGCAGATGAGCCGTGGCATTTTAAGGCTCAACTCGCGCCAGAACTTAGCCGGGCAGAAATCGGGACAGGCAGCAATCCTCTGTGAGTTCCAACATTTTCTGCCATAAGGCTGACAATGAGTGAAGATTCTAAAAAAAAAAGAATAAGAGTTTTCAGATTGCATATCAGCTTAATATCAATGTGAGAAGGGTAAGCCTTATCTGTTGGTTAGCTTTATCAAAAGATAGTTGTATGAGGGAATAAGCCGAGAATAATTGAATAGTGGCTGAACAGCTTCGTATGAACTATGCTATTCAATCCTAAAAAATATTTTTTTCAAAGATACGTTCTATGAGCTTCCGCCTTACCGAAAGGAATTAAAGAATAATAGTCATATAAGGCATGAACCCTCCCGTAATGAGCACATAATTGGCAGTTGGAGGTAGGAAGGTCAATGTGTCTAATAGTCACTGCGGATCCTACTTGTACCATCTTGCAAAATCGTCTGCTCAATTAACTCACGCGGTGTAAGGTGAGATGAAGATCAACTTGGGTCTATTCTGTAGATAAACTATGTATGGTACGGAATCAGCAACCACATTTGTAATTGCCCTTAAAACGCACTCACTGTACAAATGGAATTCCTAGGGCACTATGCCACCCTTGGTTCTGCAAAAGTCGGCTCTCCTTGCTTTTTCTTGTATAATACAGGGTGGGATACCCAACGAGACAAGACCTTACCAGTCGATCAAATAACCTCAGATCAAAATGCCGAAGTTTTTCGTAGTAGGAGTAACAATGTGCAAGGCGAGAAAATAAGAGGGAACATATTTAAATGAACTTGTAAAGTAATTTAATAATGTTGGACCTACGTTTGTTCTGCTTGCCGTAATGAATGAACAACAAAATAGAAGAGTAACAAAATTTTTTTACGATCAAGGAACTTCTCAATGAGAACTCAGCAAAAGCTGAAAGCTTTATGATTTAGAGACCTCATTTAGAAAGTTAGACGGTTTCCGTTGAGAAGGGGAATTTAGAGTCCATTATGTGGCCGGGAGAAACTGGGAGGCAGCTAACCATCAAGGAAACATATTCCTACCTCCTGTTTCGGATTGAATCGTCAGATCCTGCATCCTGCTGTACAATTGAGAATTCATTGATTGTTGTGACCCAGTTAGTAAATCAACCCAAGTAAATTCTCGTTCCTCTCCTAAAAAATACAGTTAAATCAGTAAGTTCACTCAAGGCCCATAAAGACACGCGTAAGCCCTAAATATACGAGATTTCACGTGGACACTAAAGAACCTAAGAAAAAAAACTTGGTAAAATGAGAGTCATCCTCAATGATATTATCTAACCCTAATAGTACAACCAGCTGAGGTTTAATCTAAGAAGAATTCTTTTTTGTTTAAAATGTTTTAAAGTTTTTTATTCTAATTTTATTTTTGGAAATATGGAATTTTTATTGCGAGATGTACCTTTTGTTCTCGCCAATGTTTAAAGGGGGTTGGGAATCTTCAGTCTAGTATAGTTGGGTCATATCCATCCATCCTGTGGGTGTCGTGTCAGGGGGTAGAACGAAATGCCTCAGAGGTCAGAAAAAAGGCATCGGTGTCAGAATTCCTCTGGAGACCCACTAACGGGACAGTTAAGAGCAGTTCTTTCGAGGCCCTGCAACATGATGTGGTGCTGACTGGCTGATCCCCATGGAATGTGATGTATCGTAGTTTAGAAGTATACCAGACACGGTGGTTGGCGCCTCTAACAAGAGGCACGGTGGATCAGGTTGTGCTGTTGATTTGTTCTTACGTTTATTTACTTGTTTCCGTTAGCGTTCACATGTGTGTGAGATGCCAATACTCCATCATACACGGCGCTCTCCTTCGTGCTTTTTATAAGTTCCTAGGGCAAGCGACTAACAATGAGTGATTACATGAGGTCCAACAATTAGAGGGTCACACGCCCTGGGACGCTTGGGGACAAATACCCGGCAAATCGCCTACTGGAGAGGTCAACCAGACCTTTACAGGCCTGTCTTGTCAAAGCGCCTATTCCTAGTTGGAGGCTCAGTGTATTATTACCGCATAAGATTTTGGACGTATCTACATAGACTTCTTCCCAAAAATGAAGAGCACTAAAGGCAAGCCAAGAGAGGGGATGAGAGTCAAATTGTAAAAGAAAGCACCATAGAGAGGTCGTGTTTAAAAAGCTCAACTAAAGTTCGGCTCTCCCCCAATAAGTGTGCTCTTTCCTTTCATAAGGCACACGGCCATCAATAACCCTTCCTAAACAGGTCATAAAGATAAGTGATTACAGGTGACCACTTCAAAGAAACATGTGTAACCTGGAGAAAATGTTTGAATACTTACAGCCTATTGGGGGATTAACAAGAGCTCATTTCAAGAAACACCACATTCTACTGCGTCCTACTCTGGCAACCCCATAGCTCCCTGACCATATAAGATGCAAATGCATTTAGTCCAAGACCTTAAAAGTCCCCATAGTCTTTACCAGTTTCAATGCCATTCAAAAGTCTCATACAGCCGAAGTCTCTTCTGAGACTCCAGGCCAATCTCTTAACTGTAAGCTCCTTGTAAACAGAGCAAAGCAAATTACAAACTCCCAACATACAGTGGATGAATACAATTCCTTTCCAAAAGGGAGGAATAGAGGCATAGTGAGGAAATACTGGACAACAACAAGAACCGAAAACCAGCAGGTAAAACACCAAGTCCAGTAGCTCCATGTGTGAACTTCTGGGATTTGAGCTTCCAAAGGGCTTAGATGGCTCAGCTCTTCTTCCAGCTTTGCTTGCACACATAATCTCTTTCTTAGGCCGGTACACTCCTGTATGCAGCTCTCTTGGCAAATATCTCACGGTCTTGGCATCTCGAATGTCTTCTTGGGGTCTCTGCTTCCAACCAGCTTCACATGCTTCATCATTCATAGCTTCACGCAATTACCTATCAGGGCCTTCTTTATGCAGGGGGACACCCCTGCATGCACTCTGCCTGACCTTGGCACTCTCTGAAACCGTGGAGGAAAACTGATGACCCCTTCACTCTTGCAAACTTCATGCCTCTAAAGCCACGCACCACGTGAATGAAATTACCGAATTGTGAAGTTCTTGGCTGCAAGTTTGGGATGGACTCTCTCCTACTTTAACCACATTTGCATTTTTTTCTGCCCTGGACTCATGTGGAGGATTATCTGAGTGTGGTCTTGCCCTGAAGGTAACTGGTTCTTTGTTTACTGTGTTAATCTCCAGGCCTCTCCTTAATCACTTTATCTCCTTATGAAAGGGAGCCTCTCCTTCACAAGCCTTGGCCACACATTTAATCTTCCTAGTGCAGTTTTCAGATCCAAACTGTACATTCTCGCATTTCCTCTGCCCCATTTGCTCTTTTTCACTAGTAAATCTGCACAATATTCACCATTAACAGTCACGCCAAACCATTTCCAAATAGGGCTGTTTGAAATATCCTCCCCCAAAGACATCAGTCCACTGCTTTTCAACTTAGCATCAGGCAAAGCATCTGGGCTGTGGANTGTAAGATCATTAGGTGCTGTTCTCCATTTAGCTAAAAGGGCTCTAGTAGCAGGTTACTTCTAGATTGATTTATGACCTTGGTATCCTATAAATAATCACTGGAAGGACTAATTTGTTTGTTACATGCAAATTACCTAGGTGAGCCAAACTGCTGCCAGACTCTTTATCAAAATATCCCGGTTGCTGCCTAAGTCTTTATTTTCCTCTGGAACTACATTTTTTGCAGCCATGCTTTCTTCCAGGCTTCTACTAAAATGGCCCCTTAAGCTCTGCTTACAGTAGTCAACAGCTTTTCTAGCCCAAAGTTCCAAAGTCTTCCACATTTCTCCAAACATCCACATGGTCAGGTTCTTCACAGCCAACAGCCCATTTTCTGGTACCAAATAATTGTATTAGTTACTTTTCTGTTGCTGTGATAAAACACCATGACCAAGGAACTTATAAAAGAAAGAGTTTATTTGAGCTTATGATTGGCAGTTCCAGGGAATTAGAGTCCATTGTGGTGGGAGGCATGGCAGCTGGAGCTGGAGCAGAAAGCTGAGGGTCACATCTCCCAATGAGCACAGGAAGCCAGGAGAGAGCAACTGTAGACCACAAGGCTTGTTAAACTCACTAAGCCTGCCCCCAATAATGTACTTCCTCTATGGCCACACCTTCTAAGACCTCCAAAAACAGTGCCACCAGCTGGAGACAAATGTCTGAATACTAGCCGGGCATGGTGGCGCATGCCTATAATCCTAGCACTTGGGAGGCAGAGGCAGGTGGATCTTTGTGAGTTCAAGGCCAGCCTGGTCTACAGAGTGAGTTCCAGGACAGCTGGGACTACAGGGAGACCCTGTCTTGAAAAAAAAATGTCTGGATACTTAGAACCTATGGGGGACACTCATTCAAACCACCACAACAGATAAAAGGAATCTTGATGACCAAGTCAGGCTCTCTGAAGAGCCTTTTTAGAAATGTGTGCATTCATGTGTGACTATGCACGTGTGAGTGTGGATTCATGAGTGAACAGCTGGTGTGCATGTGCACAGTGAGCATGTAGAGGTCAGAGGACAACCTCAGGTGTTGCTCTTTGAGGGCCTTCCATCGTTTGTTTGAGACAGGGTCTCTTATTGGCCTGGAACTTTGCCACGTAGGCCAGGCTAGCTGGCTAGCAAGCCCCCAGCGACCCACCTGTCTCTACCTCCCATCTCACCACCACTGGATGATAGGCATATGTTACTGAATCGGTTTTTTACATAGGCTCTGGGGATCCAAACTCAGGTCTTTGTACTTGTGAGGCAAGTGCATTCCCCACAGAGCCATCTGCTCAGGTCTTTCATGACTGCTTATACATCGTTGGCTTTCCCATCTGTAAAAGCCAAAATAGCAAAGGGGGTCAGCGGGGGCTGGAGAGATGACCAGCACTTAAAAACACTGGCTGCTCTTGCAGAGGACTTGGGTTCAGTCCCCAGCATCCGCATGGTACCTAGCAACCATCCATAAATCCAGTTCCAAGGCGCCCAACACCCTCTTCTGGCCTTTGTGGGCACTTATATACAAGCAGGCAAAACACAGAGACAGATAAATTTAAAAAGTTAAAGCATGCTTTGTGTATCAGATACTTAAAAAAAACAGTGTGCACATCTTCATGTGTGTGCTGATTTGAATGCATGTGTGTGCTTGTGGAGGACATAAATCAAGGTCAGGTGTCTTTCTCAATTACCTTATTTTGGGGGACAGGATCTTCACGTCCCTCTGGAGCTTGCAGATTTGACTAGGATGGTGGTCCAGCAAGCCCCAGGAATCCTCCTCCGTCCATCTCCCCAGAATTGGGATTACAGTGCTCATCTCTCTATTTTAACATAAGTGCTGGGGGTCCACCCCAGGTTGTCATACTTGTGTGGCAAGCACTTCACTGATTGAGCCTTCTCTCCAACCCTGTGTCTGAGTTACTTTTGCATGTGTTCCTGTTTAACAGGAAGTAAATGTGAATGAAATGAAGGAAGGCAGACTCCAAATAATCTCCTCACTCTTTGTGCTTTCCCTCTACCAGTCCCCTGGACAAAGATTCTAACTGAGGTTCAGTGAGGGTGTGCTTGCAGCAGGCTAATAATACTTGCTTTTTTGTTTTTGTCTTTGAGAATATCATATAGTGTATTTTGATCATATTTAAGCATCCTCCCCCTTCTCCTATCAGATGTACCCTGATTTGGTATTCCCTCTCAACTTTGTGTCTTTTTTTTTTCTGAATTGCCCCATGCTTTATTGTCTTCTAAATACAATATATACAAAACAACTTAAAACACACACAAATTATTAGTATATACAATTGGCTTTTATATTTTTTCACATTCCTTTGATATTATATTACCCTAAATTACACATATATATCCTTCATCCATATACCAAAACTTCCTAACTCTGAAATTAAATGATAGCTTAGTTCTAGAACCTGTTAAGGGATTCGCAATATAAGCGCACAGTTGCTTTTTATTTTTTGACCCATGAGTTTTAAAAAGGCAATTGTAGTACACATACCTATAGGCAGGAATCAAGGTGTAAATTTCATTGAATTTACCCAAGCTGTTTTGGGTGACTGTATGTTGTTAATTTGGGAAGCAAACTTAATTCCTTAAGTTAAATTATCCTACAGGTAAAAGAGAATGTTACAAGATGATACTGTGCAGGGCGTGGTGGCACACGACTTTAATCCTAGCACTTGGGAGGCTGAAGCAGGTGGATCTTTGTGAGTTCAAGGCCAGCCTGGTCTGCAGAGTGAGTTCCAGGACAGCTGGGGCTACAGGGAGACCCTGTCTCAAAAAGACCAAAAGAAAAAAAAACAAAAACAAAACAAAAAACAAAAACAAAAACAAAGCCAACAAGATGATACTGTAGTGTATAACCACAGAAATATAAGAGAACACTTTGTTATATGTTAACTCCCAAAGTTTATTGTTATAGTATTTTTATACAACACATTGACAATAGCAATTTATATTTCCATTTACTTAAATGTTTACCATTTTTGTTAAAACTTTAAAGCATGTTGTTTAATATAGACATTTTTCTTTTACTAAGTCTTTAAAACCATGTAAATTGTGATAGATTTTGGGAAAATTGGAACTTGTTGAACTCACATCATAAATATCATCATCAACAGACCCATGTCCCTCTACCCCCTCCCGCCCCTCCAGATTCACATTTCAGTCAGTTTTCTGATTGCAGTCTTTCTGTTGTTGTTCTTTCAATATGCACCCTTCCCCACCGAAATATTTACAACTGGGGGTTATTGATGCTAGTATCCACAGTGAGGTAATACCCATTCTCTGTTGTTTGTTTTACGTTGGGATCTGTGTTTGAGACTGGGTCTCACTTAATATAAATCTCTTCTTCCATCCATTTCCTGCAAACGTTCATGATTAACGTTTGCTCTTGGTTTGCATTCCACACTAATTAATGGTGCTATCATCCACAGATGAGGGATACATTCATCATTGTTTCTTCTGGGCTGTGTTACTCACGTAACATTCTATTCTCTATTCCATCCATTTATTTATTAAACTAACTTCTAGGATGGAATCTGAGAAGGAGTCTAAGAATGTCTGTACCACATTGGAGAGGCAGAGATCTTGTGGTCATCCTTCTACATCCGTATCTAGAGCAGCTGGTTCTACTCAGCTACTCTAGATAGTTCCACTCAGCTACAGAGGAACACCACAGCAACAAGATGAATCCACCAATGAGAAAGAAGGAAAGCAACCAAAAAGCAAATTCTCCCTCTGTCATAGCTTCTACATGGGCTGCTATCAGGAAAAAACACCCAGATTTCATGCGGGTTTTCAGTTTCAAACAATTCGATCAAGAAAATTTATCAGTCAATTCCAGTTCCAGTCTAGTTGACAACCAGGATTAGCCATCACAAGTACACCCCTTGAACTTGATGCCACACTGCCTCCCCTTACAGCATGCTTGACTTTCAAATGAACAAGGGCAAGGTCATAATTCCACCTAACATGATATAACTTTACAACCAAAAATTGGAAACATATTGTATATCTTACATTAGGTGGTAAGGTCATTAAGAAATGCTTAATTCTTTACTATCTTATAACCTAAATGTGATAATAGAGATTGATAATGTCTAAGAACTTAACATTTATCTCAATTACACATTTTAAGGAGACAAACCACAAATATTTGCAAAATATATGTGGATATATATATGAAGATACATAACACTATATGACAGAAACACTCGTGTCAATTAAAATTCGCCTTTCAACACCTGGTCACGTGACCCCAGCTACTATTTATTTTATTTTATTTATTTTCGTATGCGTATGAATGTACTGTCTGCATGTAGGTTTGTGCACCCATGTCGTGCAAATGCCACGGAGATCAGAAGAGGGTGTCAGATTCCCCTGGAACTGGAGTTAAAGATGGTTTTCAGCCACCATGTGGGTGCTGGGGATCGAACCCGGGTCCTCTGCAAGAGCAGTTGGCACTCTTAACTGCTAGGCTATCTCTCCAGCCCCTCAGCTACTATTTATAACTACTTTCATTTAATACCTATTTCATATTTCTGTATTTCTTCCACCCTGCAGAGAAGCTGCATGACTTGGTTCTTCCCTTAGAGGACATACCCAAATCTTCATCCCTGGAGGGTCTGGTCATCCTATCTTGATTGGGTTGTTGCTGTTTCCCATTTAACTTAATTATAAGACTTGTTAACACTAAAACATGCCCCATGGAATCTTCTACCTTCCTGACATTCTCATCCTTATCCCCATTAATGGTGCAGAAACAGACCAATTTCCTTGGTAGTTCTGATGCATCACTCCAGACTAAAGCTCTTAGTCTTTCTTACCTGTTGACTTAGGGCATCAGGAGCCTTAAGGGTAATGTGGGGGTTGGAGGAGTCTTAGCTTCCAGTTGAAGAGAATATTTATTCTGTCTCCAGACAGAAGCATCCTCCCTTTCCTGGAATCAAAATTCCTAAGCCGGGAGAGCAGTAAATTGCAGGCACAGGAAGCCAAACTTTTCATATGGCTCACTATGAATGTTAGTGAATGGAACCATTCCTACACCATCCCTGGATCCCTGGACCCATGAATCCTGGCTATAGGAGAAATAGTACCACATATTGCACACTGATTAAAGCATATACTGTATTCTGCAAGACCTTGCTCCAATGCCGAGGGTCACTGCCATCTAAATAAATGTCAATGTAAACTTTTCTTTCAAAAGTCACTCCACCATTCTATCCAGACAGCTGTCGCAGGATGGTGGGGAACATGGAAAGAGCAGTGACCCCCATGATCATGAGCCCACTGCCACACTTCTTTTCCCCAATGTAGTTATTTGACTTAAATGTGATAGGTCGCTCTGGGGAAGGCTGGGTGAAAAGCTAACAGAATAAATCTTTGGTATTTTTACAAAGTCTGTCCTCAAGAGAATCCTGCCTTCTCTTCACTCAAGGAGTCTGGTTCTGTAAAATGGTTCAGCTCTCTGAATTGGTTGAATGAATGGGATTCATGATTGCATCCTCTAAGGTAGAAATTCTGTCATTTCTTCTAGAGTTTCTCACCTTCTATAGATCAAGTAAAAACTTAGTAGGATTCCTATGTATTTGATCCACACAAACAACCATGAAACTAAATATGGGCTTCTTGCAGAGAAATGCCTTGAGTCCCTCCCATATCAAGCCTCTGTGATCACTGCAGGCTATAAACCACTTCCACCCTATGTTGATTTACTCACTGTTTAATTACAGCAATAGAAATCAACCTAGGATCAGGACTGACTGCTGTTTCAAACTGCCTATTTTAATAAATATCATAGCCACCTTTATCTGTACTACAGTTCAAACTACAGAGGTAATATTTTCTGTTAGGAAAATTTCCTGTATCCTTTACATCTGCAGAGCTACTCATCTACATGCATGCCAATGTCTACTAAAAGTACAATATAGCTTTACTAAATTTCTTAATTTCATACTTTGTCACTTGGTCGTATTCTCTATGTGCAGAAAACATTATGTTACAAAGATTTCTGACAAGCTTAATCCCTGTTGTTTCAAACTTATATATGTTCCCCAATGTTGAGGGAGGTTCAAGGGATAACGTTTTCTTATATTCCTTACATTTTCAGTCTTCTCACCTGCAGACATTCTCTGCTGACAAAGTAAGAATGGTTCTAGTAAGCTTTCATGCACTCTTACATGAATTTTCATCCAAAAGAACCATGATTCTGAGTGGGGTATGTCTTGCAGGAATAAAGGAGAGATGGCTCAGTGGTTAAGAGCACCGACTGCTCTTGTAGAGGACCCTGGTTGGATTCATAGCACCCACATGGCGGCTAAGAACTGTCTTTAACTCCAGTTCCAGAGGAATCTGATGCCCTCTTCTGACCTCTGAGGCATTGCACGACACAGGTATACCAACCTACATGCAGACAGTACATTCATACACATATAAAATAATAAATAAAATTTAAAAATTTAAAAAAGATTTCTTGCCATAGGTAAATTCATAGGAATCTACCATTTTTTTAGTTCTGTGTCCAGTGAAATGTGACTTGTAGGAGGAAGTTGTTTTCATACTGTACAACAATAAGAATTCTCAATTTGTGTTTCTGATGTTCAACAAGATGTGACTTGAGGGAAAAACTCTCATGTGTTCAGTATACTTAATTGATTTAAATCTTTCTGAATTGTACAGTGTTGAGTGAGATGCATTTGCTGTAGCAGAGTTTAGCAAATTGTTGATATTTATAGGATTTTACACATATATGAAGGATTTTGTGTACAAGTAGATCCCTTAATGGCTATCCACTCATTATGTTTACAGGGTTCATGCCTATATGAATTCTTTATTTCAGGCTAAGAGATATTTGATTGAAGCATATTCTACAGTGTTCACACTCATATGGTTTTTCCTCTATACAACTTCTTTGATAATACAACAGTAAGCTTACCCTTCTAAGAGAAAGCTGATGCAATCTGAAACTCTTATTCTTTTTTAGAATCTTACTATGTAGCCTTGGCAGAAGTGGAACTCACAGAGATCTGCCTGCCCGATTTCTGGGTTCTGAGCTGAGCTTAAAGGCTTATGCCACTATGCCTGGCTGAAAAAATATTTTTAACATTACCACCTAGCCTTCATGTTATTATAGGTTGGTTATCTAATAATTAGTAGCATATAAATTTATACTTTTAACACTATTCAATTTTATTGGATAGTCGATTAGTTAATGAAAAAACTGGTAATTGACAATGGCAATAATCTGTGCAACTATTTTTTCCTGCACCTTAATGATACAATATGTTTAATGTTTTTTATGTTTTATCAATCCTTTGTTTTCAAAGTATTCAATGGTTAAGGTGCTTTGGGGAATTATTCTACTGTGGATGAATGCAATGACCTCACTTCCAGCTCTGCTTTCACTATCATTTAGCTTTAGTCTTCTTTTAAATTGTAGAAAAAGTTACAGTTTAGTACATGTGGTGGTTTGGATGAGTGTCCCCCATAGGCTCTAGATATTCAGACATTTGTCTCCAGTTGGTGGCGCTGTTTTTGGAGGTCTTGGAGGGTGTGGCCGTGCTAGAGGAAGTGCGTTGTTGGGGGCAGGCTTAGTGAGTTTTAACAAAACTACAGTCTACAGTCGCCCTCTCTCTGCTTCCTGTGCTCTTTGCGAGATGTGACCCTCAGTTTGCTGCTCCAGATCCAGCCGCCACGCCTCCCGCCACAATGGACTGTAATTCCCTGGAACCGTCAATCGTAAGCTCAAATAAACTCTTCCTTTTATAAGTTCCTTGGTCATGGTGCTTTATCACAGCAACAGAAAAGTGACTAATACAGTACACAACACAAAGGAGTCCTATTTGTTAAAATTTCTAAGCCTCTCCCTGCCATTTTTGAGATGGGGCCTCATGTATCAAATTTACTATGCAGCCTAGGCTAACTCTGAGCTCCACATCTTTCTACCTCTGTCTCCCAAGTGCTGGACTGAAGGTATGTGCTACCATCTCAACTTTCCCTCATTTGATGCAAGATTTATAAATCAGCTTTCCTTAAGAGGATTTATCTTCTAGATTTTTCTATAAAAACCTATTATTTTGTCTTATGATAAACAGATGGATCAAGATTGCAGCCTCTCATTAAATGTAAAAGTGATTTGCTTACAATGGATCACTGCACAGTTAAAACAACACAAGTTAGGATGGCCACGGGCTCGACTGACATCTCTAGGTGTTTAGCTAGTTCCTTTAAAGCACATTTTGTTTTGCATAGTGTCAGGTTGTAGGTGGATCTGAAATTGTTTGTTTTTTTGTTTGTTTTTGAGACAGGGTCTCCCCATAGTCCCGGCATGGGGCTGGCATGGAACTCCCTATGTAGACCAGAATGGCCTTGAACTCACAACGATCTGCCTGCCTCTGACTTCCCGGTGCTGGGATTAAAGGCATACACTGTGCTTGAAATTGTTTCTTCATAAAGTGTTCACATCCTTGCTAGGATAAAGGCACAATTACATGTCACTGCTAGACTGCATATGGTTAATAACAATCACAAAAAAAAAAAACACAAAGAAGAGCTGAAAAGTTTAAATATCCCATTTAAAAGTTATATTCCTTACTGTACCAGTTAGTTGGCCCAACAGGCTAATGTCCTATGGAATCACCTGTGCATTTACATGAACAGGTTTGTAATCTGGACATAGGGGCAACACAAGGAGAAGGCTGGCCTCAAACTCAGAGATCCACCTGCCTCTGCCTCTCAAGTGCTGGGATTAAAGGTGTGCACCACCATGCACGGCATAGGGAGAGCTTTGATAATTTCTTGGTTTCTTCACCCCGACTGCCCCAAGTTTCATCACTTATGGCCTATTGCACTGCTCTTCTGTGTGTACCATTGTTCTAGTGATTCATACAAAACTTGAGTGAAAATTGTGACCATCAGCCAAATTTTGAACTGCCATTCAGAGTCAATGAAATAATCCAAAGACTCCAAACATGGAACTGAAGTCATTCTTGCTGAATGGGTAGATGGAACACAAGATCTTTGCCATCATCTAGCTCTGTGATGGCTACTCAAGATGACAGTAAGGTACTAATTGACTTCAAGCTGTTTTCCTTTTTAATCATCTTCACTCAGTTGTTAAGACCATAGAGTCCAATTTGTGTTGCCCAAACACTTAAGGTTTTGTGTGCATGGCTGCAGGTGCCGATGGAGGCCAGAAGAGGGTGTCAGGTCTCCTGGAGCTGGAGTGAGAGGCAGTTGTGAACCGCGTGACAGCGAAGCTGGGAACCAAACTCCCGTCCTCTGCAAGAGCAGCAACTGCTCTTAACTGCTAAGCCATCTCTCCTGCCCCTTGCATTTTGTGCTTTTTTTTTTTTTTTTTTCTTGAGACAGGGTTTCATGAAGCCCAGGTGGAGAGCCTCAAACTCACTGTGCAGCTCAGGATGCTCTTCTTTTTTTTTTTCCTTTCATTCTTTTGATTTTATATTACTCTAAAATATGCATACATACCCTCCACCCATATGACAAAATTCCAAAGTCTGAAAATAAATGGTAGGTTAATTCTAGAACCTGTTAAGGGATTCACAGTATAAGAGCACAGTTGCTTTCAGATCATGAGGAATATAACAGTAACGTTGCTCAATTTGCTTTACAACTAGTATTTGGTGCTAGCATCCACAGATGAGGGATACCATTGTTTGTTTTTCTTGGACCATGTTACTTCACTTAACATAATATCTTCTAGTTCCATCCATTTACTTGTAAATTTCATGATGTCATCTTTCTTTACTGCTGCATAGAACTCCATTGTGTAGATATACCACATTTTCTCTATCCACTCGTTGGTTGAAGGAGCACTTGGGTTGGTTCCAGTTCTTCACTATTGTGAAAAGAGCTGCAATAAGCATGGCTGTGCATGTATCTCTGCAGTAGGATGAGTCTTGTGGGTATATACCCAGGAATGGTATGACTGGGTCAGGTGGTAAGCTCATTTTGAGTCTTTTAAGTGTTCTCCACACTGCTTTCCATAGTGGTTGTATGAGTTTACATTCTCACCAGCAGTGGATGAGTGTCCCCCTTTCCCCACAACCTCTCCAGCATTTTGATATCATTTGTTTTCTTGATCCTAGCCAGTCTTATTGGAGTGAGATGATATCTTAAAGTGGTTTTAATTTTCATTTTTTTAATTATTAACGATGTTGAACACTTTTTAAGATGTTTCTCAACCATCTCTAATTCCTCACTTGTGAAGTCTCTGTTCAACTCTTTGATCCATCTTTTGAGTGAGTCATTTGTTTTCCTTCTTTGTTTTTTGAGTAGTTTATATATTCTGGAAATCAATGCTTTGTCAGATGTATCTGTGATGAAGGTTTCCTTCCACTCTGTGGGTTTTCTCTTTACTTCCCTGATTTTTTCTTTTGCTGTACAGAAGCTTTTGAGTTTAATGAGGTCCCACTTGTCAATTGTTGACCTTAATTCTTGTGCAGCTGCTGTCTGATTTAGGAGTCTCTTCCTATGCCTATGTCTTGTAGGTGATCTTGAACTTCTGATCCTCCTGACTCTACCTCCCAAGTACTTGCATTACAGACAAGCACCACCACATCTGATTTTATGTGGTTCTGAGGATCAAACCTAGAGTAAGTGAGCACTCTACCAACTGAGACACAGCCTTAGCTAATATTTGAATTCTCTTGAGATATAGTATATGAAGTACAATGGTAACAAGGAACAGGCTTCAGCCTATGAGTTACTGACATTATGAGTGTAAGCTAAGTTAGAGGAGGATTTCAGTGATCCTTATGATAAAGATCCATTTGTAAGCCTAACTGTATTCTGGCCACATGATATGATGTTTGCTCTCCAGACTATACTAGGGTTGTTCTCTAACAGCAAGTTTGAGGGGTCAGCCAGCTTTGTCTGCAGGACCACTATCGTAGCCCTGTATGTTGTTCCCTCTTCCTGGCCTTGTTCTCATGTCTCACCTAGTATGTTCAGTGGCTATAGAAAACCAAGAATCGCAGGGTGTGGTGGTGCACACCTTTAATCCCAGCACTCGGGAGGCAGAGGCAGGCAGATCTCTGTGAGTTCAAGGCCAGCCTGGTCTACAGAGTGAACTCCAGGTCAGCTGTGTCTAAACGGGAAAGCCTGTCTCAAAAATACCAAAAAAAAGGAAGAAGAAGAAGAAGAAGAAGAAGAAGAAGAAGAAGAAGAAGAAGAAGAGGAGGAGGAAGAGGAGGAGGAGGAGGTGGAGGAGGAGGAGGAGGAGGAGGAGGAGGAGGAGGAGGAGGAGGAGGAGGAGGAGGAGGAGGAGAAAACCAAGAATCCCACTGAGTGGGCCAACTCTTTCATGTGCTTTCTCCTTCCTATGAAGTTAAGGCCTCAGCCCATGGGATGGTGCCACCCACAGTTAGGGTTGGTCCTCCCATTTCAATTGACCCAGTCTAGAGACATCATTACAGAAATGCCCAGAGGTTTATCTCTTACATGATTCCAGATCCCGTCAAGTTGACAGTCAACACAAACCATCACAAGTCCACCCCTTGTCAATCAGACACCATAAACATATCATTTTTGATCCATATAACCTTCTACTCTTTGTCCCCAGAGGCTGGAGGCCATCTCATAGTGCAAAATATACTTTGTTCAACTTCAAAAGTGACCATTTAATACTAACTATAAAACAGAAGATATTAGAAAGGCCTTTCTCACTTTTTCCATGGAGACAAAACCCCCTCTGCTATATTTGTTTAGATTTTCTAGCTGAGTGCAGCACAGATTTTTAAGCATGCCCTTATGGATTTCTGATTTTCCTTTGGGTCTGCTATAATATCCCCTTCTTCATTTCTAAGTTTGTTAATTTAGGTCCTTTCTCTCTTTGGTTAATTTGGCTAAAGTCTATCAATGTGGTTAATCTCAAAGAACCAGTTCTTTTTTTTTTTTTTCATTTCTTTTTTTGTTGTTTTTGTTTTGTTTTGTTTTGTTTTCATTTTAATTTTTTATTAAAATACTTTTTCATTATAGGGACAATCAAAGAAGAACTATACAAATGTATATGTTGTCAAGCAGGCAAAATGCAATAACATAAACCCTTAGGAATGTGAAATAGAATTGAAAGTCTTCCAAGAAGCTTTCATAAGTTTATAAACTATGGGTAATTAATGAGTACCTTATTTTCCAGAAGTTTTAGCTTCTTTTCTCCACTCTGATTTATAAATATTTGTTCAAACATTCTAGCAATCTTTTTCTAAAACTTAGAAGTTATATTTCTATGTGAAGACCTCTTGTATAGCATTCTATGTAAATAAACACTGTTTTACTTGAATTGCTGTTTGCTTTGGTACCATAATTATGAATAGAGTTACATTAATAATTAAATTAAGGGGGCTGGAGAGATGGCTCGGCAGTTAAGAGCACCGACTGCTCTTGTAGAGGACCCGGGTTCTATTCCTAGCATCCACATGGCAGCTAAGAACCGTCTTTAACTCTAGTTCCAGGGGCATCAGATACCCTCTTCTGACCTCCGCAGCATTGCATGACACGGGTGTACCAAACTACATGCAGACAGTACACTCATAAACATAAAAAAATAATTTAAAAAATAAAAAATAATTAAATTCAATGTTAGGGGAGGAAAACATAAGAGAAAAGTCTGCTAGCAAGCTCGTGTCTTGCTATAGGAAAGGATATTACATCTATACATGTATTTAATTTGATTAACATTTAATTTTTTTCTTTTTTTTAATTTATTTTTTTCTTTTTTTATTTTTGTATGTGTATAAATGTACTGTCTGTACTCTTTAGATGTTGTTTGTCTTGGTTTTCCAAGGTTTTCAGGTACATCGTTCATTTATTCATGTGAGATGTTTCTAGACTGCGCTTTCCTCTTAGGACTACCTTCATTGCTTCCACAGCTTTTGGTGTGTTGTGTTTTCATCTTCACTCAATTCTAGGAATTTTAAAATATATTTCTTGATTTCTCCTTTGCTCCAAATTTCATTCAGTAGTGTTCAGTTTAGCTTCTGTGGGTTTGTGTGTTCTCCCCATTTTTATTGTTGTTGAAACCTAGTTTTATTCCCCTGTGGTCAGATAAAATATAGGATGATATTTCAACTTTCCTAAACTTGTGGAGACTTACTTTGTGTCCTAATGTGTGGTCAATGTTAGAGAAAGTTCTATGATACTGCTGATAAGAAAGTGTATTCTTTGATGTTTTGATGGAATGTTCTGTTGCTGTCTGTTAGACCCATTTGCTTTATGGTGTCGTTTAACTTCAGAGTTTCTCTCTTTAGAGAGAAAACTCTCTTTGTCTGGTTGACCTGTCTATTGTTGACAATGGGGTTTTGAAGTCATCTTCTTTTAATCTGCTGGAGTCAATGTGTGATTTTAGATATAATAATATTTATTTTATGAAACTTGGTGGCTCTGTGGTGCAAATGTTTCTTTTATGAAATTTGGTGGCCCCTGTGTGTGGTGCATACATGATTAGGATTGAAATATCTTCCTGGTGAATTTTTCCTTTAATTAGTATGAATTGACCATTCCTGTCTCTTCTGGCCAGTTTTAGTTTGAAGTTTATTTTGTTGGATACTAAAAAAGCTACACTTGCTTGTTTCTTATTTCCATCCCTTTACTTTAAGATGATTTCAATCATTGTTTTTGAGTTGGGTGTGTTTCTTGGAGACAGAAAAATCAACAGATCCTGTTTTCCTATCTAACCCGTTAGTCTGTGTCTTTTTTTAGTGGGGGAGTTGAGACTATTAATACTGAGAATTATTATTGACAAATGTTTATTAATTATTGTATTGTAGTTCTGTTTTCTTAGACCTTTTTTGGATGACTGTTAATCTTCTCTTCTGATCAAAGTATTTCATTGGGTATTCTCTAAAGAGCTGCTTTTGTGTATATAAATTCCTTAAATCTGTTTTTACATGGAAAGTTTTTATTTCCCCAATTACAAATAATAGCTCTGCTGGGTATGGTAGTCTGCACTGGAATCTGTGTTCGTGATGACTTTTGTATGGCATTAGTCCCAGCTCTTCTGGCCTTCAAAGTCTCCATTGTAAGGTCAGCTGCTATTTTAATGGCCCTGTCTTTATGTGTCACTTGCCCTTTCTTTCTCACAGCTTTCAATAGCTTTTTTCATTCTGTACATTTAGAGCTTTGACTGTCATATGTCGTGGGGGATTTCTTTTCTGGTTCTGTCTACTTAGTGTTCTGTGTGCCTCTTGTACCTTGAGAGGTATTTCTTTCTTTGGATTTGGGACATTTTCTTATATAATCTTATTGAAAATATTTTCAAACCCTTGACCTAGATTTCTTCTTCTATTCTTATGATTTCTAAGGTTGGTCTTTCTACAGTGTCCCAGAGATCTTGTATACTCTTTTTTCTTGGCTTATTTTAGATTTGACATTTTCTTTGATTAAGTGATCCATTTCCCCAGTTTGTCTTTAAGATCTGATATTCTCTGCTCCATTTCTTCCATTTCCTTTTTGCTTCTTTCCTCTAGGATTTTTGCTTGAGTTCCTGAGTTCTTTCTTTTCATGTTTTATTTCAGTTTGGGTTTTTTTCAGAGATTCTCTTTATTGAATTCTAATTTTATGTTCTAAATTGTTTTTGTTTCTTCATTGAAGTGTTTCTGTTTTCATGGTCTTCATTCAGTCTTTTATACATATATGGTTTGAATTCCTTGAACATATTTATAACTGCTAATTGAAACCATTGTCTCATTTATCCTTCATTGTTGCCTTTCTCAGGAAACATTGCCTAGGCATCTCCACATGTATTGGCGATGCTTCTTGGTATGGGTAGGTGTTCTTGTAAAGACAAGAGTGGTTATTTGCATCACTGTTTGCTGCTTCACCATGTCAGATTATGACCCAGCTAAGTAGTGCTTGCTGTTCAGTTTGGAGGCTGGTTTATATTGATGTGCAAATGGGGTGTAAGAAGTAGTCTCAGTTATGCTAAGGATAGGTACAGCTTTTTGAACTTCTAGGGTTAACTTGTCATGGTTCTAGAATAGCAGGGTGGGCTGGGTGGTTGCTAGGTGATTGGACTGACTGATAGATCAGCTTAGAAGGGCTCACAGGTCTTGGGATGCAGGCTCCTAGCAACCAGAGCAGGTCTGAATGCAAGACAGGTCTAGAACAGCTCCCAGGTGGAGCTGGGAAAGTCCCAGGGAGAATGCAAGGGTCCTGGCAAAGCCCATGATATCACTGAGGACAGGGAGGTGGAGGAGGGAGACATAGGCAGGCAGCAGGTCTGGGGAAGCACCTAGATCTCCAGGTCCACTAGAGTCCTAAAAAAGCAGAAATGGCCGGCACAAGGAGGTATAGGGAAATAAAAACTACTTTCTCTTTTTAAGGTCTTTTTTTTTAATTTTTGTGTTTGTGTATGTGTTTATGAATATGTATGTACACATGTGTGTGGGTGCCCAGGAAGGACAGAGAAGGGTGTTAGATTCCCTTGGGCTTGAATTATAGGTCGCTGTGAGCTGCCCACACATGTCCTGGAAACTGAACTCGGGCCTCTGGAAAAGCAGTAAGCACTCTTAGGTACTGAGTCACCTCTCTAGCCCCCTATTCTTTTCCAAAAAAGAATATTTAGTATATTTATTGTCGGTGGAGAACATGCAAGAGTCCATTCTCTCTTTTCACCATGTTTGAATACAGGTCATCGGGCTTGGGCGAACAACATTACCCACTGAGCTAACTTGTTGGCCCTAATTATTCTTTTCTTACATGGGATAGTTTGATAGTTTATAAAATAGTGATAATGCCGGGCGTGGTGGCACACACCTTTAATCCCAGCACTCAGGAGCAGAGGCAGGTGGATGTCTGTGAGTTCCATGCCAACCTGGTCTACAGAGTGAGCTCCAGACCACCTAGCACTAAAGGGAGACCCTGTCTCAAAAAGACTGAAAAGAAAAAATAATAAAATAAAGTAGTGATAACAATGCAAGTGTGTTTCCCAAGAAGTAATTTAGTGAACATTACACATTCATGCAAGAGTTGGGCTGCCTACTATAGCTTTGCTCACATACTTAATGGTCAATACATATTTAAATTAAAATTGTCCTATCAACTTGCAACATCCTGCTTGGCTAAGACCAAGGTCTCATGGAGTTATGAAGGCACAGCAAGAAATGATACCAGGATTTACAAAGTTATAAAACTGGCTGTGGAGTCAGGCTATGGAACACTGGCAAACATGGAAATTATGAACCCCGATAGTGGGTCCAGATATCACTTAAGTATACGTAGCACTGCTTTTTCCCTCTGGGGATAACATGATCACCATCTTGGAATGCAGACTGCCTTGGCCAGTAGCCATGGCAACCAACTGAACAGAACAATGCAAAGGTAGCCAGGTCTATGGCAATGGTAATGGAGGTGTTGATACTCCCTAGTACAAGGAAGGAGAGGAGGCTCATAGGACCCTCACCTTGGAATCCAGCCATTTCTCCGCCCCAGCTGCAAGTGGTCTTAGGAGATGATACAGTACACAGGAAGCAGGTTAGCTGAAAGGAGTCTCTATGGTGCAGCCTCCAGGATGTCCTCATCTGGGACTGGCTGAAGATTTGCATCCATGCAGCTGTTGGGGGTCTCCCATGTTCCTCTAGGTAACCCCTCACCCATACTCAGGAAGTAAGCCCAATAAACTCCTTGGTTCACCAATCTGGACTTTGGTGGAATCATTTCTCTAGCCTGTCCTAGGTGTTCTATCTGGGGTAAATGGATAATTGTTCATGTCTCCCCAGGACAAGTTAACGTAACAGTGCATGATGGGTGTCAGATTAAGAATCATTCTTGGATGCTGTGTCTACCAGTCAAGTCCCAGAAATCCTTTATGATTCTATTCCTCCGATCAGCTAATGTGCAGATTTATAGCAGGCACTGAATGCCCTCTACATCTGTCAGTGCTCAGCCCCTCCAGTCTCATCCCCTGCTCCTTCCATTGCCAGCTGGGGGTAAAAACTAAACCAAAGCAGCTGTATCCAGAACCCCAGGCAATAAAAGGTGACAATCAAGGCCATTTTTTTAGTATTCTCTAGTGCCCAGATGGTGGTTTTTAAATAACATTTCCCACTAAGAGGAAGCAGAGCCTTGGAGAAATGACCCATTCCAGGTTTAAGGCCAAAAGCCTAAAAAATAAGCCAAGCACATTTTGTTGTACTGAGTTTCTTTTCTCTTATATGGAAAACCTTGATCCCTGGAATAACTAATTTGATCTATGCTATAATAAACATTAAATAACTTCAAAATTTTAATACAAGTATTGCTTTTAATATCAAAATCCTGAATAGAGTTGATTCTATTTGTTTTCAGAATATATATCATTATGTATGCTTAGTCATAGAACCGTGCTCAGAAGTCACTTGGGATAATTATTCTCTTTAACGATGTATATAATTAAATTGGTTCTTCCCACTTTCAATTTTCAAGTTTGCTTTTTCTTTAAGACAATTTTAAAATCCAAAAGTCGAAACTATACAAAAAGATAGATTACTTTCCTTCCCTCAAGTCTCCTACACCAAGGATTTGGAAGGAGGCTTTTTGTGTGTTGTCTTTTCAGTGTCTGTTATTTAATAGTTGGCCTGCTAGCCCTCTGTGATCCTTCATTTACTTAGCAATACAATGTGAAGATTATGTCTCAACTCAGAGATCTTGAAATATGACTTCTTAGACTCTTCCTAAGATATCATCATTTTCATTTAGATGCCTGTTTAAATATCAGTAATGAAACATACCTTTTTAATATTTTTTAATTATGTATATATGTATGTGTGTCTCTATGTAGCTGAGTGCAGTGCCTATACAGGTCAGCAGAGGGCATCAGATCCTCTGAAGCTGGAGTTCCTGGTGACTTTCAGTAGCCAATGTTGGTGCTGGGAACCGAATTCAGGTCTAGTGCAGGAACAGCAAGCTATCTCTCTAGCCTTACAAATCAGCCTTTTATTATTTTTTATTTTTAATATTTTTATTGAAGTCCTGTACATTTTATACATTTCTTGATCCAATTTATACTCATTCCCCTTTCCATGCCCCCCGCCCCACCCCCATACATGTCCTGCATCTTTTTCTCAGTCTTTTTAAAGTTTTTCTCTCTAGAGGTTTATTGTCTTGGGCAGAAGTTTACTATTTCAGTCAGTTCTTTGACCCAGTCCTTTTGTTGTTATTTCCTCCTGTTTGTATTGCTCCAGATATGCCTATATATACTCATCCTACCACAGAGATACATGCACATCCATGTTTATTGCAGCTCTCATCACAATAGTGAAGAGCTGGAAGCAACCCAAGTGCCCCTCAACCAATGAGTAGATAGAGAAAATGTGGTACATGTACACAATGGAGTTCTATGCAGCAGTAAAGAAAGATGACATCATGAGCTTTGCAGGTAAATGGATGGAAATAGAAGCAATAGCAGCATTTTCTTCACTTGAGGGCAGACAGCTTCCCATTGTAGTCATCCTTTTCCTAAGCCATCAGTAAGAACCTTCCAGGCTAGTCCAGCTAATGCATCCACTATGTGTCAGTGCATCCTTGAGATCCATACCTGAAACACAATCCTCCTTTTTCATTTGTCCTACAATTGAGGCATGACTCTTCAAACAAGTGTATCTTTCCTCCAGAAGAGATGAGCCTGTTCATATGAGGAGACATGCAGAAACATCCACTCAGCCCACACTGAAAACTGAAGACAGACCAAAGTAATGATAGCACATGTGGAGGGGCCCACCTACTTGACCACTTGTTCTTCATTTGGTATCCGTGTTTGGGAGGGTTAGGCAACCTTTAGGAGGTGGAGTTTTGCTGGAGGAAGTATGTCACTGGAATAACCTTTGAGGGTTTATAGCCTCACCCCACTTCCTGTTCTCTCTCTCTCTCTCACTCTTGCTCTCTGTCTCTCTCCTTCCTGCGTGTGGATGGAAATGTTATCAGCAAGCTTTCTACTCCTGCCACCTGCCGCCATTCCTTCCCCACCATGGTGGACTCTGTCCCTCTGGAACCATAAGCCAAAATAAACCCTTTTTTAAGTTCTTTTGGTCATGGTATTTTGTCGCAGCAGCAGAAAAGTAACTAATATACCACCAAAGTCCAACTTGGTGAACCAATGAGTTTATTGGGGTTACTTATAGGAGTACAATGAGGGATTACTTGCGGGAGCATGAATGAGTCAAAGGCATCAGCAGCACTGAAAAGTGTACCTCAGTATGGATGATGAGTTGAAAAAGCTGGAATCTGGAGCTCTCTGCATCAAGTGCAGGCAGCTAGACAGGCCAGAGATTGTCCTCTCTTCAGCTGTCCTTACTACTTATACAGCCTTGGGGAGGGAAGGGCCTTGTACATATGGTAGGTTTCTCGGACTTCCTGAGACTTGTAAGTTGTTTACTTCCTGAGTCTTAATGGCCTCCCTTTAGACCTCCCTGGTTCTTCACAAGTTTCTCTGGATGGATGTTTCAGTTCGGAGGAAATTGCTATACAACACCATCCCTAGTAATAACATAATGGCCAGCATATCCATAAACATAGAGGTTGACTATAAGGTAACAGAGGAAAAAGATGGGTTCGCAGTTCAATTTCTAGCTCAGCCATTTGATACCTACATTAGTTATCAGTGTGTAACACACTGTACCTGCCCTGTAGATTACAAGGCAACACTTAAGATCTCGTAGTGCATGTGAATCGAGAATCTGGTCTTTTTTGTTTCTTGGCCACAGGAATTGCTCAACATCCCACAAACAGCATGACATCTGACTTCATCAAAATGAGCAAGCAAGAAGGCAAGAGAAAGTGCCAGAAAGAAAGGTGAGGAAAGAGATCACAGCCCTTGCTAACCCTGACTGTGGGAAGTGACAGCTGTTGCTTTTACTGTCTTATATTTCTTGTGAGCAATTTACAAGTCCACCACACACTCAAGTTAGTAACTGGAACACCATCCGTAGAAGTCACGAGACGCACAGGAGAGCTGCTGGCCACGACAGCTTCTGAACTTTGTCACTTCAGCTCCCTTTCTTCATTGAAACTATGAGAATATCAATAATATTGCAGGGTTGTTGTTAAAAAAAAAAAAAACTGAAAATAGGTCTCTCTCCTGAGTCCGCCATCTCCTCTGGGGCTGCTGGTCCCGGTCTCCGAGTCTGCGACTCGCGGACAGGCGTCCTTGGTGCGAAGTGGTCGGACTCGGAGTCATTGCCTCGAGCCTTCTGTCTGAGAAATTCCATGTACTTTGTACAACCTCTGTCACAAGCTGTGTGCTTGCAGCACATTTGTAAGCAATGGCTGCCATCAGGAAGAAACCGGTGATTGTTGGGGATGGAGCTTGTGGTAAGACATGCTCGCTCATAGTTTTCAGCAAGGACCAGTTCCCAGAGGTTTATGTGCGAAGTGGTCGGACTCGGAGTCATTGCCTCGAGCCTTCCGTCTGAGAAATTCCATGTACTTTGTACAACCTCTGTCACAAGCTGTGTGCTTGCAGCACATTTGTAAGCAATGGCTGCCATCAGGAAGAAACCAGTGATTGTTGGGGATGGAGCTTGTGGTAAGACATGCTCGCTCATAGTTTTCAGCAAGGACCAGTTCCCAGAGGTTTATGTGCCCACGGTGTTTGAGAACTATGTGGCATATATTGAAGTGATGGAAAACAGGTAGAGTTGGCTTTGTGGGATACAGCTGGACAGAAAGACTATGATTGTCTGAGGCCTCTCTCTTATCCGGACACTGATGATATACTGATGTGTTTCTCCATCAACAGCCCTGATAGTTTAGAAAACATCCCTAAAAAATGGACTCCAGAAGTCAAGCATTTCTGTCCCAATGTGCCCATCATCCTGGTTGGGAACAAGAAGGATCTACGGAATGATGAGCATACAAGACGGGAGTTAGCCAAGATGAAGCAGGAGCCTGTAAAACCTGAAGAAGGCAGAGACGCCTTTGGGTACATGGAATGTTCAGCAAAGACCAAAGATGGTGTGAGGGAGGCTTTTGAAATGGCCACAAGAGCTGTTCTACAAGCCAGACGTGGGAAGAAAAAATCTGGGTGCCTTGTCTTGTGAAACCTTGCTGCAAGCACAGCCGTCATGCAGTTACTTTTGAAGTGCTGTTTATTGGGGCTGGAGAGATGGCCTAGCGGTTAAGAGTGCCGACCGCTCTTGCAGAGGACCCGGGTTCGATCCCCAGCACCCACATGGCGGCCGAGAACCGTCTGAAACTCCAATTCCAGGAGAACTCCAGTTCCAGGGGAATCCGACACCCTCTTCTGACCTCCGCAGCATTGCACGACACGGGTGCACAGACCTACATGCAGACAGTACATTCATACACATACAGAAATAAATAAAATAAAAATAAAATAAAAAATTTGAAGTGCTGTTTATTAATCTTAGTGTATGATCACTGGCCTTTTTCATTTATCTATAATTTACCTAAAATTACAAATCAGAAGTCATCTTGCTACCAGTATTTAGAAGCCAACCATGATTATTAATGATGTCCAACCTGTCTGACCCACCAGGGTCCTTCCGACAGTGGTCTAACAGCCCTCTCTGCACTCCACCTGACAAACCAGGTGCTAATTCAAAGAATTTCTTAACTTCTTGCTTCTTTCTAGAAAGAGAAACAGTTGGTAACTTTTGTGAATTAGGCTGTAACTACTTTATAACTAACATGTCCTGCCTCTCATCTGTCAGCTGCAAGGAAGTCTGGAGTCACTACTTCAGAGCTTGACTTCTTAATAAATTGGATTGGCAGAGCTCTGGGGTGGGTATCCAGATTTTTGAAGACATGTTCAGCCAGAAAGGCTCAAGTCCATGCAGCTGTGGTAGAGTTACAGTTCTGTGGTTTCATGTTAGTTACCTTATAGTTACTGTGTAATTAGTGCCACTTAATGTATGTTACCAAAAATAAATATATCTACCCCAGACTAGATGTAGTATTTTTTGTATAATTGAATTTCCTAATACTGATAATTTGTCATTCCCACAGAAAGTGTTTTTTTTTAGGAAAAAAGAAAGTGTATTTGGAAATAAAGTCAGATGGAAAATTTTTTTTAAAAAATGAAAATATATGTAAATCACTTGGCGTTCATAACATGAGCTCCAAACACAGGCGTCATTTTGGCTGTCCTGTTTGACCAATAACAACTACCTAAGTTAAGAGCACATCATACTGTTCTTGCAGAGAACCTGAGTTCAGTTCCCAGCTCACAGATGATTATATAACTCCAGTTCCAGGGGATCTGACACCCTCTCCTGTCTTCTTTGGGTGCCTTCATGCATGTTCAAATACAAATTCAGATATACACACACACATACACATAATAAAAATAAAATATCAAAATCATATACAAACTACCTCCTCCTTTGCCACAGTTTTTGTTCTTATTGCTTCTACTCCTTTGAACTTAAATCATTTGTGTCTTTCAATATGTCATTAGCAACATGTCTCGTGTGGCCAGCGGGAGAGCAATTACTAAGATAAAGTGTGTTTTGATAGCGTAGATTCACCAGTTTGGTGTTATAAAATCAATCCATTTTTCTCTTGATTTTCTTTTTTAGTCTGTTGTCATCAGTAAAAGAGAAACTAAATTCACTAGCATTGTAGGTAATGATGATTTACAAAATAAAATGGTCTTTATTTTTCTTGTAAACTGGGGTGCAAAAATGATCCATTTTAAATCTGATAAAGAGCTTGTGGCTTTGAAAGATGTATTATTATATTTCAAGACACTGAAATATCTCAGGAGATTGCTGCAAGTACTGGGCTTTCTTTTTCTTTCTCCTCCCTCCCCCTCTTTCATTCCTTTCTTTCATTCTTAATATGTCAATAAATTTTCCTGTCAAATCTGGATATTTTACCATTGTTAATGTCAGTAGTAACTCTTAAGAAATACATCTTTAGGGCTGGGGAGATGGTTTAGTTGGTAAAATACTTGTCTTGCAAGTGTGAGGACTTGCATTCAATCCTCAGAAATTACACCTATAAAAAAAACAACATACCACACACTTAAAATATCAGTGCTGAGAAGGCAGAGACCGGAGGGCCCCCGAGGCTCAGTAGCCAGCCAGTGTAGCCTGCTCCTAGAGCTCCAGACCAGTGAGCGACCTTGTCTCAAAAATCAGCATGGAGGCTAAGGAGATGGCTCGGTGGGTAAGAGCAATTGCTGTGCAAGCATGAGAACCTGAGTGTGAATCCCTGGCATGCATGTGAAAAGCCAGGCATGGCCACAGGCTCCTGAACCCCAGAGCTGGAGTACAGCATTGTGACAGGAGAGGCTCACTGGGTGCTAGTCTCAGTGAGAGGCCCCGTCTCTGGGGGATAAGGTGGAGAGTGATAGAACAGGGCACCCCATGTCCTCTTCTGGCCTCTACACGGGTACTAGACAACACACACACACACACACACACACACACACACACACACACACACACGCACACACAAAAATGGTATCATGTCAGACTAGCAGCCAGATTTGAAACTCTAATCCTTGGGGATACCTAGGAAAAAGGTTAACTCCATATGTGAAACCCACATGAAAGACAAAGATTTAAATTTAAAAAAAAGGACAAAAAGGAAGAGGAGTCAGCTCTGGGACACTAGACTGGCCTGGACTGAAAAGCCGGCCACTTCAGTGACTTTCTTTGGCTTCTTGTGCTCCATGGGAGCCTCCTGGAATCATTTACAGACAGCGCCTTGGAACAGACATCTACCACCTGTGGCTGTTGGAAAGATATATATCATTTAGATACCACTGAGACGAAAGAAAAAAAGCACTGGAAGGAAACAGCCTGACGAACAGCAAAGTGCAAAATTATTTCATTTTACTCTGTGTTTTTGGAAACAGTTAACTTCAAGCTTCCAGAACTCTGTGCCTTAACGTCTCCATCACCGCTGCTAGAAAATTCCTTCACGTTCTTAGCAAAGACACTGGGATTTCTTTTGTAGCTATGAATGGACACAAAAAGATGTCAATCATATCCAGTAATGAGAAGTTCATTTCCTACTCCCTATTGTGCAGGTGATGCCTTTGTAGCATCCATTGCGTGTGGCCGTATTCACCATCACACTCAGAGTATCTGCTTTATATTAAAAGTTTAGACCAGAGTCACCTCAGATCACACCTAATGCTTAGGAATTGTACTACCATTATCCACTATTAAATCTGTGATGATGTTATAATATCTATGACAGAAATAATGAAGAGATTAGTGTGGAGTAAGGGATTTCCATGTCTGGCTGGGAAGCTGGCCCAGTGGATAAAGCACTCACTACATAAGCACGAGGACCTGAGTTCAAATCCCCAGGACCAAAACAAAGCCAGATGAGCTACTGCACTCTTCAATGTCTACGCACAGGAGAATCCCTGGAAGCTCTTGGGCCAGCTAGCCTGGCATATGCAGCGATGGCAAAAGATCCTGTTACAAACCAACAGAAGGAAGGGACCAACACTCAAAGTTGTTCTCTGACCTTCATATACACATTATGACAGGCACACACCTGTACACACATACACACACACACACACACACACGCCGAAAGAGAAAGAGATTTTAAAAAAGAGAAATTCAATGTCCCTTCCCCTCTGCATTTGGACACTACATTCTATTGGTCCTAAGAACGGCTCTCCAGCAGCCAGAGAGAAGATGGTTTTGACAATGGAGACTCCATCAAGAGATGCCAGGGGGAATTTCCCAGTCATGTACACAGCTGCTAAAGTGAAAATTAAATAAAAGTGAAAGTCTTTCCTTTTGTTCCCCTTCTAGAAAAATCTATATTTCCTTCACTTCTAAGGGGGTGGTGGTATATGCTGAGGAGGGATCATTTGAAGTGGTTACCACAGCTGGAGTTGTGGATGGATACAATAAAGGCGCTTGAGGGGAAGGAAAGCCAGCGTGGCACATGCCGGGCCCAGATTGTAATGCTCCAGCCTTCAGCCTGGAGGGGCTAGGAGCTGTCTCCCCAACCGCTCTGCCTCTTCCCCTCAAGATTCAATAGGGAAGTGACAGTGTAACTCATCAACCGATTTGAGAGATGGGTACTGTGTGGCGGGTTATCACCCTTTATTAAGCACTTTAGAGTGTATTTGATGAAGTGCCATCTTCATCATAAAACAGAAAGGACAGGGTTGTCAAGGCAGCTTAGCAGGTAAAGGCATTTGCAGCCAAACTTGAGGACCTGAGTTTAGTATCCAGGATCCCCATGGTGGACAGAGCAAAGTAACTCTCAGAGGTTGTTCTCCGACTTCCACAGCCAAACTTGAGGACCTGAGTTTAGTATCCAGGATCCCCATGGTGGACAGAGCAAAGTAACTCTCAGAGGTTGTTCTCCGACTTCCACATGCACACAGTGACCTGTGAGCACACACACACACACACACACACACACACACACTCACACCAATAAATAAATAAATAAATAAATAAATAAATAAATAAATAAATAAATGTAATTTAAATTTTGTAAACAGTTAAGACAAACATCATGATTCCCATTGTGAGAATAAAGACATGGAGTCTCACAATGATCTGTTCATAGTTTTATGTTAAGTAGTAAGAGGCAGAAAGGTGGCTCAGTGGATAAAAGTGCTTGTTGCCAGCGCTGAGGACCTGAATTCAGTCTCTGGGACCCACATGGTGCAAGAAGAGAACCAACTCCCACAAGATGCCTTTGACCACTACACCCATGCCATGGCATATGCCCCCCACCAAACAGTAAAAAAATGAATGAAAAAAATAACTTCAAAAAAAAAGTAGATGAAGGCTGGGCATGGTGGTGCATACCTTTAATCCCAGTGCTCAGGAGACAGAGGCAGACAGCTCTCTGAGACTGAGGCCAGCCTACTCTACATAGTGAGTTCCAGGCCAGCTGTGGTTACGGGGAGACCTGTCTGAAACAAATGAACAAACAAGTCAATAAAAATAAAAATAAGAAGTAGCTGAAAAATAGAAATGGTACTTCAGAATTTGAGTGTCATTCTGTATTCAGTAGAGATTAATGAGGGGTCTGAAATCAGGGCAGAGATGGAGCTTATTTATTGTTTTATTTAGGTGTATTATTTATGCATGTGTATTCCTTTGTATGCAGATACATATAGGTGTACACTTGCACATGTGTGCATGTCCATGTGCCTATGGTAGGCAGAGGACAACACTGGATGTCCTCAAAGGTCCATCTTTTTATGAGACATGGTCTTTCAATGGCCTGGGACTCACCCCAGAGGCTAAGCCAGCTGGCCTTCCAGCCCAAGGAACCCTCCTTAACACATGTGTTTCACGGTGCCTGACTGTTTTAATATGGGTTCTGGGATCCTGTCTACAAGTCAGGCACCTTACCAACTGAGCTATCTCCTCAGCCTGCTATTTTATCCTTTCTTTCCTTCCTTCCATCCTTCCTTTCTTCCTTTCTTTATTATTTGTGTGTGTGTGTGTGTGTGTGTGTGTGTGTGTGTGTGTGTGTGTGTGTGTTTGTGAGCAAACATGTCATGGTGCATGCGTAGAGGTCAGAGGACAACTTCTTGGAGCTAGTTCTCTCCTTTTACTTCACCTGGGCACCGGGATTGAACTTGGCTCACCAGGTTTGGGCAACAAGTGCCTCTACCCACTGGGCCATCTCACTACCCCTGTGGTTTTATTCTAAATACTCACTTGGGCTGGAGAATGGAGAGTGAGTCTCAGGGAGGAACAGGAGACATAAAGACAACTTTGAATTTTTCTGGAGAAATCCAGGTAAACATGTGGCTGGAAAGATGGCTCAATGGTTAAAAGCACTTGCTGCTCTTACAGAGGAAAAGAGTTCAGTTCCCAGCACCCATGTTGGCCTGTTCAAAACTGCCTATAACTCCAACATACACACATACATACACACACACACACACACACACAGGCATGTGCACACACATAGATAAAAATAAAATAAGCATTTTATAAATAGAAAAAAGGCATGGAGATGAACAATGATTATGGTGGAATCAACAATGGAGAATCCACTCAAGATGCAAGCAGGAAGCATGATGACTGGTTGGATGTTAGAAACTGGACATCACAGAAGAGGGCAATATCAAGAATGCCCTTGGTCTTCTGCTTAAATGTCTGTCTGTATGTTGGAGGTAGAGAGGTGGCTCTTGGTGCTCTCATAGAGGACCCAAATTCTGCTCCCAGCACCCATGTCAGGCAGGTCTTAACCACCTATAACTCCATTCTAGGGTATCTGATACCCTATTCTGGACTCCATGAGCACTGTACCCATGAGCACATACAGATACATATATAATTAAACATAATAAAAATTCATCTTAGTGCTTATGCATACATGACAGTGTGATTTTCTGAGGTGTGACACAAGGAAGGAGTGTTAGGTTCAGTCTGAAGAAGCAGGAAGCAGTAGTTTGCCAAAAGTTGGGCATGTGGGTGTGGAGTTCCAAGGAGGCATCATGTGACTGTAAAGAAATAAAAAAGGCAGGACTTTATTTAGACAAATATAAGATATCATTTAATTTAATTGCTTTTTTAAAAATTGTATTAAAGAGGCTGGAGAGATTGCCTAGCGGTTAAGAGCACTGACTGCTCTTGCAGAGGACCCAGGTTCGATCCCCAGCACCCACATGGCGGCTGAGAACTGTCTTTATCTCCAAGTTGCAGGGGAAGCTGACACCTTCTTCTGACCTCCACAGCATTACACGACACAGGTGCACAAACCTGCATACAGACAGTACATTCATACCCATACAAAATAAATTTTAAAAAATTGTACTAAAGTTTTGTTTATTTATTTGTGCATGTGCAGTCACATGCATGCCAGGCACACATAAGAGACTCCTCAACTCCAGTTTGTGCTTCCCAGCTACTCCTGGGTGTGGGGCCATCCAGTATAGCATGGACAACTGTCCAGGAGCCACATCCTTCATGAGAATTGACTTTCTCTCCCCAGAAGCCATCAACTGTCCATAGATCTCAGCTAAGGGTGGGGCTCATAAGCATAGGACTGGGTTCACTCTCTCCATCACATGTGTCCAGGGATTGCACCCAGGTCATCAAGCTTCATGGTAAACACTTTCATCCACTGAGCCATCTTGTTAGGCCTCCCGCTTAACTTTTTAGCATTTATTTTTATGCATTTTTATAGGACTTCATAGTATCAAACTGGCCTCTAAATTCATATATTTCTCCCCATAGGTTAATGCAGCTATCAGACCTCACCAGAGGAGTTTCATTGTGCAGTGGATGCTACTAAATGCAGAAACTCCCAACCATCAAAGCGTAGAGAATAAGCATCTGCAGACTGCTCAGCCGTAAATGTCTCATCTATATCGTAGCCCTCCTTAGAGCTCAGGGAACACTTACAGAAGAGTGTGTGGAAAGCTTGTGAGAACCAGGGGGTGAGGAGAACTGGGGTGAAGCAATTAGCCTGGACATAATGGGACCACTGCAGTCAGGAGCTCACCTCAACTGTGGTGGTCTGCACAAGACCTGCACAAGATGGAGCCAGCAAACAGTCCAGCAGAGAGCGGGGAGGGACTTAGCCCCGCCCTTAGCTGGGTATCTGTGCACAGTTGACGGCTTCAGGAGAGACAGAGTCAGTTGTCATGAAGGATGTGGCTCCTGGAAGGTTGACCGTGCTCACTGGATGGGCCCATACCCAGGAGCAGCTGGGCAGCACAAACTGGAGTTGATGAATTATTAAAAGAGAGAGAGAGAGAACATGAAGTTGAGGTAAAGAGGTAGGAGTGGATCTGGGAGGAATTGGGAATTGAATATAATTAAAAATATTGTGTGAAATCTCAAAGTATTAATGAAATTTTTTTTTTTTGTCTTTTCGAGACAGGGTCTCCCTGTAGCCCCAGCTGATCTGGAACTCACTCTGTAGACCAGGCTGGCCTTGAACTCACAGAGATCCACCTGCCTCTGCCTCTGAGTGCTAGGATTAAAGGCGTGCGCCACCACGCCCAGCAGTATTAATGAAATTTTAAAAGAGTTATTTTTATGTGTATGCATGTGTCTGTGTGTATATATATGCCATGTGTGTGGGTGCCCGTGCACTCCAGAAGAGGGCATCAGACTCTCCTGGAGCTGGAGATATGGGTGGTTGTTAGCTGTACAACATGGACACTGGGAACCAACTTTGGGTCTCCTGCAAGAGCAGCAAGCACTCTTTAACCACTGAACCATCTCTCCACCCTGCCCTCATCACTTAATTAAAAAAAAAATTTTTCACTGGTATTGGTGGGAAAGATCTGACAGAGAAGAGGTGGTTGAAGATAGGAAATTAACACAGTGAATAAACTGTTATTTAAATGTCAGGTGCTGTTTGTTGAGCCATGGCAACTAACAGTCATGGAAAATACATTTTGGAAGAGGACAAAAATAAGCAATGAATGAACTTAAGAAGAAGCTCCACACAATGATATGAAGCTGTAGTATTTAGAGCCCTGCACCCCGGCACAAGAACAGACAAACGTGGGCCAGAGATGGCTCAGGGGTAAAGGCATTCGCTGCTGTGCCGACAACCTGAGTTCAACCCCTGTCACCCACATGGTAGGAGGAGAGAGCCAACCCCTCAAGTTGTCCTCTGACTTCCACACACTCCATGGCATACACACACACACACACACACACACATTTGTAATTTTTAAATAAAGATAAAAAGAGGGATTGTCAAATTACTGAGGCTGGAGAGTGGAGAGATGACTCAGTCAGCAAAGTGCCCAGTGTGCAAGCACGAAGACCCAAGTTCGAATCCCCAGCACCCTGGAAACAGCCAAACATGGTGACACACATCTGTCACCTAGTGCTGGGTGGGCGAGGAGACAAGAAGATAGATCCCTGAGACTAGTCAGTCCAGCTGATCAATGAGATCTGGGTTCAGTGAGAGACCTGAATCCTAGGGGTAGAATTCAGGTCCACACACTTGCATACAGGCACTTTACTGATGGAGCCATCTCGCCAGCAACTTGAACCAACCTTCATACTGGGACACCTCACAGATCCCCAGGGACCCTGTGCTCTCGTTGGTAATGAGCTCTACCCAAAATGTGCTTAACTATGACATACATACTAAACAGCATGAACTGGCCCTTCCTCTATCCAGGCAATGTGCTAGGTCATGTGATAAATATGATAGTCTCTGTGTGTATGTATTCATGTGTGCACAACCGCACATGTATGCATGTGTGTGTAAACCAGAGGACAACCTTGGATGTTATCACCTAGGTGTCATCTGGCTTGATTTTTGAGGCAGGGTCTCTCATTAGCCTGAAGTTCTTTCAGAAGGCTAGGCTGACTGGCCAGTGAGTCTCAGGGATCGTCCTGTCTCTGCCTCCCAGTGCCAGGATTACAAGTGTGCATCACACACCCAGCAGCACAGGTCGCTGAGTCCTCACAGCAACTCACTTTGTAGCTAGAATTGGTAATCCTAACTGTGAAGAGGAAGAGGCAACTGAGACTGTACGGCCAGGAGGCAGGAGGTCAGGATTCTTTTGCTGGTCTGTGGGCCCCCAAAGCTTCTCTTTCCCCCTGAGACAGCAGCACCCTGCAACAATCTTCCATCACTAGGAGATGATGCCATGACACAGCCTGGACTCACCAACAGTCTCCAGAAACAGCAAAAACTAAACCAAATAGGATGGACCAAGAAAACAGAAGAGGCTGGTATTAGTTCTACTGTGAGTGCTGGCACACTCTTTGCCCAGCACAGGTGAAGCCCTTAGGTCATTCCCAGCTCCACATAAAACCAGGCATGGCAGCAATCACCTACAATCCCAGCACTGGAGAGGTGGAGAAAGAGGAACCCAGAAGTTCAATGTCATCCTCAATACTGTAGCTGCCAATTTTAATTGTCAACTTGACACAGTCTAGAATCACCTGGGAAGACAGTCTCAGTGAGGGGTTGTCTAGACCAGGTTGGCCTGTGGCATGTCTCTGGGGGTTGTCTTGACTGCCTTAGTTGATGTGGGCGGCTCAGCCTGAATGGGGATGCCACTATTTCCTGGTCTGAGGCTCTGAACTGTGTAACAGTGAAAGAAGCAAGCTGGGCAATAAACATACCTGGACTCTATTCTCTCTGCTCTTAACTGGATGTGACTAGCTGTTTCAAGTTCCTGTCTTACCACCAGCACCAGCATCACACCCCTCCCCAAATATAGGCTATTAGCTAGAATTGCGAGCTGAAATACTTCCTCTCCTAAAGTGTTGTTTTTTTTTTCCAGAGTATTTTGTCACAGTGACAGAGGTGAAGCTAGAACAGATATATTGTGACTTTGAAGCCAGCCTGGACTACATGAGATTTGGTTAAAAAAAAAAAAAAAAAAAAAAAAAAAAAAAAAAAAAAAAAAAAACAAGACAAAAACAATAGACCAGTGTAGCAGATTGAACTCAGGCAGAGCTAGAGCAACCCATTGGACATTGAGAGCCACAGTTCCTTTGTTAAGATTGATTTTTATTACTTCTTAATTATGTGTGTAGCAGGGCTACTTTGTGCAGCTGAGTGCAGGTGCCTGTCAAGGTCAGAAGAGGCTGTTGGGTCCCACTGAGCTGCAGTTACAGGTAGTTGTGAGATGTCCAGTTGGGCACTGGGAACCAGACTTGGGTCCTCTGCAAGAGCAGTGTTTTCTCTTAACTACTCTTAGTCCCTGAGCCATCTCTCCATCCCTAAGATACACAGATCTTGAAGCAAATGGTCTAAAGGCAATAAGGACTCAAGAGAAGCTGCAATATATCTGAGAATAAAAATGAGAAAATCAAAGGAAGTAAATGGATTGGCCCCAGACGAACTCATCTGAAGGACCAAGGACACAATAGTCAGTGAAGCATTCAGAGCGGCAAGCGTACCAAGGAACGGAGGCCAAGGAGAACCAGGTAGAGGGCAAGAAACAGAGAAATAAAAACCAAAAGGAAAGGCTGTCATTTGTCAGGGTCTTGAGCCAGGCAGACAGGGCCAGAGGCTGGTTCTTCGACACCATTTCAATCCATGGTGTACTGTTGGGAGTTACCCCCTACTGGCAGGAGACTGCCTGTGTGTGCCTCTCTTTTTCTGCCTCTGGGGTGGATGATCCCACAGTCTGAATTTGTTTTCTCTTGGCAAAAAGCATCTATCCATTCTTGGGAGAAGAGACAGAGCCGGAGAGACATCGAGAGAGCTCAGTACATGTCACGTTGCTCTTAAAAATCACATTTTTATGAGTGTAAATGAATCAGAAACATATGGATGAAATTTCCCTGCCTGATGTGAGCAGCCTCAGATCCCCAGGCAGTGCCCTCAGAGAGGATGCCTGGAATGCAGGGGTTGGTGCCAGAACCCTGGGTAGAGAGGTCAGTGAAGCAGACCTCACTCCCACCCCACACCCCGGACTGCAGCACAGCCTCCGCCCCATCTCCCCAGGCAGGCAGGCAGGGGCTTCTCCTTGGGCAGACAACCACCTCCCACTCCCCATTTGCACTTCTTTCGATGGCAGAGGGTGAGCTTGTGTGTATGTGTATTGCATGAGCACACATGCATATGTGTGTATTCCCTTCCACCAAAGGATAGCATGAAGTAAGAAAGAAACCAAGGTGTACAAAAAGACATGAGCAGACAGCGTGGCTTTCCACTGACACAATGGTATCTTCTTCAGGCAAAGTAATTTCTTCTGTAAATGTTTATTGCATTTATTTAGTGCGTGTATGTGTGGTTATATGTGTGTGTGTGTTTATGTGTATATGGTGCATTTATATCATATGTCAAAATACACATGCATTTTGTGGAGCATGTGCAAAGGTCAGAGAACAGCTTGTGGGAGTCAGTTCTCTCCTTCCATGATGTGTGTCCTGGTGATCAAGCTCACGTCACCAGGTTTGGCAGCAAGTGCCTTTAACTCACTGAGTCAGCTCTCTCTGGCCCCAAAGTAACTTCTTAAATATCATGAGTAATACTAAATTTGATTGTCGGGTGTTTTCAGAAAAACTCAGCTTGTGTGCCATCAAAATCATGGTTTTGAATAGAAAACATTGATTGAATTCCTGTTTAAGACCCTGAGAAAGGGGGCTGGAGAGATAGCCGAGCGGTTAAGAGTGCCGACTGCTATTGCAGTGGACCTGGGTTCTATCCCCAGCACCCACCTGGTGGCTGAGAACTGTCTTTAACTCCAGTTTCAGGGGAATCCGACACCCTCTTCTGACCTCTGAGGCATTGCACGACACGGGTGCACAAACCTACATGCAGACAGTACATTCATACACATAAAAAATAAATAAAAAATTTATTTAAAAAAGACCCTCATCTGTGGATGCTAGTGCCAATTACCTAGTTGTATTTCTTGTGTATGACCTCCTGAGCTTTTGTCCAAAGCAGTTGGGCGTAATGCATATTGGAAACAACAACAACAACAACAACAACAGAAAGGACTGCATCAAAGAAATGACTGAAACAGTGAACTTCTGCTCAAAACAGTCAACTTCCTCATGGAGAATATTGAGAAAGACTGAGAAAGAGATGAAAAGCATGTTTGGCAGAATGCATGAGCTCTGGTGGGGTGGGGGAATGGGCAGGAACACAGGTCTAGATTTGTTAAAAAAATAAAAATAAATTTATGTGAAAAAAAAAGACCCTGAGAAGAGGCAGCAACCCTCACAGTTCTGACAGTTCCGACTCTGAATATGCAATGAGCACTGTGTTTTAGGGCAGAGCAGGCAATGGCACCAGGACTGGGTTCTATCCTCATGTGCAGAAGGGAAAGTCAAGTCAGATAAGGATCGAGCAGACTGGGAAGAGGGCTCAGTGGTAAGTGCACTTGCTATTTAAGCCTGAAGACCTGAGTTCAAATCCCCAGCACCCACATAAAAAGCAAGGAATGGTGCATGTGGATTTGTAATCCCAGAGCTGTGGAAGGTTGGAGACAGGAGGGTCACTGGGACTTGCTGGCTGCCAGCCTAGCTCCTGGTTCAATGAGGGACCCTGTCTCAAGGGAATAAGGCAGAGAGTGATAGAGCAGGGTAGGATGACTGACATAGAAGTCAGGATAAAGGCTGTAGAGATAGCTTAGCTGACAAAGAACTTGCTTTGCAAGCATAAGAACTTGAATTTGATCCTTGGAGCCCATGTTTTAAAAAAAAAGAAAGCCAGGTACAATCTAAGTGCTGAGCCCAAGGGCTAAATGTGCAGCCAGGCTAGACTACTGGACCAGCTGGGGGCCAATGAGAGATCTTATATCGAAAAACAAGGTGGACAGTGTCCAAGGATGACACCCAAGGTTGTCTTCTGGTATTCATGTGAATGCATATAGATGTGTGTTCACCCCCCCCCAACAGCCAGCTTGATTCAGATGAAAATATTCACAGAGGCCTCTCTGTCAATACAATACCCCAAACCTCCAAAATGTCCCACAAGTGAGTCAGGAGTGTGGGCTTCATAACAGGTGCACAAGTTCTACATCTATCTCGACATTTGCTAGCTGCTTAGTATTAAGGCAAGTCGCACAGCCTTTCTAAGCAGTTTCCTGATAGAAACAGAATGTGAACAGCACAAGTATTACACAAAATTTATCCAGCATCACAGAGCCCAATGAATGGCAGCTACCAGCAGCATCAGAAACTTCTAAGTTACTGTAAAACCAGACCTCCTGAAGCTGCCAGACTTTAAGCTGAATTGCTGACATATTCTTGAACTAAGAGTCCATCCTGCATGACATCTCGGTGTCTCACTGATTGTTCCTGAGTCTACCACCCTGAACTAGGTGTCTCACCAGTCCACCTTCTCTTTTAGAGTTTTTAAAAACATGTGAGCGTGTGTGTGTGTGTGTGTGTGTGTGTGTGTGTGTGTGTGTAAAGTACAGTGCCCATGAAGGCCAGCAGAGGGTGTCAGACCTCCTGGAGCTGCAGATGTTGGGGCTTTTCGGGGGAATGGTTCAGGAGGCAAACTATAGAAGCCCCAAAAACCAAAGAAATTCAGTGTCCAACTGTCCCCTGTACTTTGACCTCACCCCGGGTGGCCTTCATTGCACACCATGCATTAGGACATCCCTTCAATTCTTCAATTATTACCTCCATTTCTCTCCTAACAGCCTCCACCTGCGCTTCATCTACCCTAATCCAGGCCCCCAGCTGGGAGCTGTGGATGCACCCTGAGCTCTGACATTATTTCTCAAGGAGCCGCAAGTTAGCCACCCTACATTGTCCCACGTTAGCCACCCTACATTGTCCCACCTTTGCAAAAGATCTCCGGTCTGGCATTTTGTTTGCATAAGCAAAATAAGTCCAAATTCTTGGTTCTGTATGGTTCCCTCCTTCCTGACCTCAGACACCCTCTCCTCTCGGCTCTAGCTAGAACATCTTTTACTCAAGCACACCCATTTCCAACCTAGGTCTGTGCATTTCTGGGGCTCTATTTCTCCCTGTGTCCTCTTCTGTATGTTTCACGAAATCCAGCCTTCCCTCAAAGCCACAACCTTTCTTAGTCTCATTTTAATGGTTAATATTGACTATCTACTTGACAAGATCTAGAATCATGTAGGACACAAACTTCTGAGCATGTCTGTGAAGAAGTTTCCAGATTGGATTGAATGAGGTGGGAAGACCCACTGTACACGTAGACTGCACCATGCCATGGGCTGGGATCCTGGAATAAGTGAAAAGGAGAAAGTGAGCTGAGCACCAACACTCATCTCTCTGCTTCCTGACTGTGGATCAATGTGAGCAGCTGCCTCCAGCTCCTGCTGCCAGACCGTCCCCACCATGATGGACTGTGCCCTCACACTGTGAGCCACAATAAAGCCTTCCTGCCTTCAGTTGCTTTTGTCAGGCCATTTTGTCACAGCAATGAGAATGTAACTAATACACCCATCTTGCACCCTTCTAATTGGGAAGACTCCCAGTGTGCCACACTGCACAATGGATCTTTTCTGATTCTTCCAGCACATTGGCTTCCCTATCAAGCCAATGTGTTACAGGGCATCAGGGCCCATTAAGGTGGCCAGCTCTCACTGTGAACCCTAGCTGCCCACTCTGACGGTGTAAGCTCCATGAGTGTAGAAAATATGCTGTGCTCTGCAGGCTCACCAATGAGCCATTGTTTACTACATTGTCGTCATAAAGATAGAAAGAAGGGGCTGGAGAGATGGCTTAGAGTTTAGGAGTACTTGTCTTTGCAGTGAGCCTGGGTTTGGTTTCCAGGCCCCACACAGCAGAGAGAATACACAGCACATTCTTCAGTTCTTAACCATCTTGAGAGCATAAACCACTTGCTTCCTGGCATCTCTGCCAGGCAGGGATGTGCCATGCTTCCCTCAGCTCTGACTGAAGCAGAGGGTTGAACAGACACTTGTACCCACTGAGAAACCCAGACGCCCCTCAGAAAATGGTACGTCTCCTCACTTTCTCCTCTGCCAGACCATGGTCACAGGCCATGCTGCAGAATTGCTATGGTCAGGGAGGCCATTGGAAGCCTGAAACTTGAGGGTAGATCCCGAAAGCCTCCTGGATGGGGTGGGATGGAGTCTTGAAGTGGAGACCTAGAGGGCAGGACCATGGCTTCCCTTCCTCAAGTGTGATACTTTCACTGTCTTGGAAACAGACTTCCTAGGGAGGTACTCATTCACTGACTAAACAGACCAATACAGAGTTAGCAGGGTCTGTGGGATGGAGCTGTTGACGCTCCCTAGTAGAAGGCAGCTGGCTCACTGTGCCTTTACCTGGGAATCCAGCCATTGCTCCCTGCTGCCCTTTCCCAGCTGCAAGTGATCTTGGGAGATGCTCCAACACACAAGAAGTGGGAGGATGACTGAAAGGGGGATTGCATCATGCGCTTCCATGATGCCATCATTCAGGATGGGGCAGGATGTGCAGTGTTGTGGCTGCTTTGGGGTCACCCATGCTCCTAAGGTGGCCCCCATTAGACTCTACGACTCATCAAGCTAGACTTAGGTGAAATCCTTTCTGTGGTTTGTTTTGGTGTCCCACCTGGGTGGCACAGATATTAGTCCATTTCCCCAATGGGGAAGACTGAAATAAGAGGCTGGTGATAACATTTACCTAAGATAAACAGACTGTGGCAGCTCCTTACAGGGGGAAATTATCTAACCATAGAAAGGAATTAGAGTATTGAAACTTGAAAACACAATGTTAGGTAAAAGAAGTCAGAGGCCAAAGAATACATATTGTAGGGCTGAAGAGATGGTTCAGTGGGTAAAGTACTTGCTGTACAAATACACAGAATCAAATTAAAGCCGGACATGGTAGTATACATCTATAATCCCAGTGCTCCTGTGTGAAGATGAAGACAGACCGCAGTTGTGTAGCAATTTCCTTTGAGTGGAAACACTGGGGGGCAGGAGGGCTCAGTTAACACTTGTGAATAATTCCCAAGTCTCAGGAAGTCCCTGAAACTGACCAGATGCTCAAGGTCCCTCTGTCCCCTAGGTTGCATGAGCAGAAAAAACTGCTGAGGAGACTCAACACCAGCCAAGCTTCCTGGATACTCTTGTTAGTAACCTCAATAAACTCAACAGTTTACTGAGTTGGACACTGGTGCTATTCTTTCTTTAGTCTGTGGATGGTTCCCTGGATGAAGTAGACATTGTTCAAGTCTCCCCAGGAACAGAGTCACACGATAAGTCCTCAGAAGCTCACAGGCCAGTTAACCTGATGTACACAGCAGGAAACAGAAGACCCAGTCTGAAATAAGGTGGAAGGCAAGGACCAACACCCAATGCTGTCCTCTGACCATCACACGCATGTTGTGGCATGCACACCCACACATGTGCATCATACACACAAACACAAATGTTTTAAAAGACTACATATTGCATGATTCCATAACTAGGAAATGTGCAGAGAAGCCATACAGAACTTTACCAAGCAAATTGTGTTTGAACACGAGTGAGCATGTACTATTCTGGGGAAGGGGTGCCTACAAAAAATGTTCCAGATGAGATAGTAGCGATGGGTATACAACCTGTTACCTTTGTAAAACCACTATTGTATACTTAACAGCATTTTTTACGCTTAGTGTGTGCACGTGCTTGGGAGGTCAGAAAACAACTTGTGGGAGTTGATTCTCTCCTTCTACCATGTGGTTCTGGGAATAAACCTCAGGTCACTGGTCTTGGTGACAAGTGCCTTTACCCACTGAGCCATCTAGAAGACCCCTGAATAATATACTTTGAAAGGATGAGCTTCATGGTATATAAATTAATCAACTTTTAGCTCTAAGGAAATAGCATAAACACTTGAATTAACACAAAGCCTGTCATGTGGATGCTGAGACGTTCTTCGTAATGGGGATTAGTGTTACTGGAAGGATCAAGAGAGCAGAAAACAGCTCAGTGTGGGCTCAAACCAGAGAATTCACTTATTTTCATTTATGTCATGTGTATATGTGAAGGGGATATTCATGGGGTGGTGCACGCAAATACGTGTATGTGCGTACATGTGTGAGCATGTGGATGGTGGTCAGAGATCAACCTTGGGTGTTTTCTTCAGTTACTCTCCACCTTGTTTTTTATTTGTTTTTGAGTGTGTATGTGTGAGAGTTGTGTATGTATATGTGGTTTATATACACGTGTGTGTGTGCATACACACTCACTAATGAGAGTGTATACAGAAGCAGAAGAAAACATCACGTGTCCTGATCTGTCACTCTCTGTTTTAGTACTTTGAGACAGGGTCTCTCACTAAGCTTGGAGCTACACAGGTTGGGGTCATTGGGAAGTGTGTCTCCACACCTGGCTTTGTTTTTTTTGTTTTTTTGGTCTTTTCAAGACAGGGTCCTACCTGTAGCCCCAGCTGTCCTGGAACTCACTCTGTAGACCAGGCTGGCCTTGAACTCACAAAGTGAGTTCTGCCTCTGCCTCCCAAGTACTAGGATTAAAGGCATGTACCACCACGCCCAACTCACACCTGTCTTTTTACACAGTTGCTAGGATCTGAACTCAGGTCTTTATACTTTAGCAGCAAGTACTCTTACCCACCAAGCCATCTCTCTAGTCTCACACTTTATTTTTTGAGACAGTTTTTTGCTGAACTTGAGTGGACTCAGTAGGCTATGCAAGCTAGCCAGTGATTCTCAGGATCCTGAGATTTCAAAGCTGGGCTTATAAGTGTACACCATTACATCCAGATTTTTTTTAAAACCTGGGTTCTAGGAATAGAACTCATCTTGATTTAATGACTGAGCATCTATCTTCTTAGCCCACACCCTGGGTATTCAATTCACTGATTGTGCTGTGACCTTGAGCTAGTTATATCAATTCTCTTAGATTCAGTTTCTGCAGAGCTCAGCAGAGAGCCCGCACATCCTGATGGCAGTGCCGGTAGCAAGTAGCTCCATAAGCCTTCTTTTCACAGCCCTTCTTGGCCTGATGTAGATGCTCAATAAAATGGAAGTGTTTTCCTCTTTATTTCCTATTACATCTCATTTCTGCAGTAATTCTCAGAACACAGCTGGGGCTGGCCAGGAGATGGGCTTCCATCTTAGAACTAATGAGAAGCCAGCATGGATGTAGTTGAGATCACAGGAAGGAGGGGCTCCCCAGAAAGCCCCGGATGGAGAACTACCAGGAAGGGGAGTAACAGTTGCCCGAGGTCACAGTAAAGCATGCAAGAGCATGAACCTGTCTCAGCATCCAGGCCCAGACCAAACAAAGTAAATGAAATGCGGATCTGGAGCTAAAATAGAGTCTAGAACAAAGGATGGAAGAAGTCAATGGTGTTAGAGCCCAAGGCGAGCCTACCTTGTTTATTTAAAAGACACTGAACTAAGGCTAGGAGATGGTTCAGTAAAGTCCCACTGCACAAGCGTGAGGCCTGAGTTCAGATCCTCAGCACCAAGTTAAAGCACGAGGGTCATCTGTAAACCCATTACTAGACCTGGGGTGGGGGGCAGCATCAGGTTAGTTCCTAGAGCTGTCCAGCCAGTCTATCTAAATCAATTGAGCTCCAAATTCAATGAGAAACACTATCTCAAAATAAAATATGGATGGCTTAGAGCTAGTGGGTAAAGCGACTGCTATGTAAGCATGAGGATCTGAGTTCAAATCACAAGAACCAAAGTAAATCTGAGCATGCTGTCCTGTTTCTATTATGCCAGCACTCCTACAGCAAGGTGGGAAGCAGAGATGGGAGGATTCCCCCAGAGTACACAGGGCAACTAGCCTGGGTATGCAGAGGAAAAAATGAAACAAGAGAGACACTGTTTCAAATGAGGTGGAAGGGGAGGACCTACAGCTGAGGTTAGCCTGTTGTCTACATGTGTGCAGTGGCATATGTATGCCTATAGTCACACACACACACACATACACACACACACAAATGCTCACACACATATACACACTGTAGACAGAAAGACAGATAGTAGATAATACATATGTATATATGTATATATTTATGTGGTAGAAAATCATGAAGAAAGATATCTGCCATCTATATTTGGCTTTTGTATTACACATGTGCAACCATACACATACATCTTCTCACTCATGTACATGCATGCATGCACAAACATGTACAAATAACACACACACACACACACACACACACACACACAAAAGGACACTTAAACTACATTGGATCTAAGAGCTGATATCTGTTATCCTCAAGTAGTCCGTAAATCATTCCCCCTGTCATAGAAGCCTATGGAAAGGCAGAGGGGGAAGGGCAGATGGGTCTTGGGGAATGGGATGTCATTAATCATCACCATCTCTCCCCGGACAAGGCGGTTCGGTGTGCAGCAGCTGGGGGTGGGAAATCCTTCCCTGGACATTCTTCCACTCTTTATCCCACAGTCCACCAGCATTGCCAAAATGTCACACAGAGTACATTTAAGAACAAAATGTGCTGATTTGTTAGATGCAAAATCTCTGGGATGGGAGGCTCTTTGCTCATGAGTTGAAAATGTTGTGTTGCTAAATCTTCGTGTCTACTGCTGTTGGCTATCTTGGGGTGGGAGGAGAGGGAGATTTTGATCCCATGAAGAAATCCTTCCTAGCTGTCTCTTAATCTATTCTGTGATCAATATTAAGGCTGTTGAAATTCTTAAACTCTTATTCCATGTTGTCATCTATCTACGTATGAATTCATTACAGAGGCCAAATGTAGGGCAATACAGTGTCCACAGAGATAATTGCAGCTGGGGAGATGGCTCAGTGGGTGAAGGCACTTGCTCTGCAAGCATGGGGACCTGAGTTTGACTATCCAGCACCCACACAAAAAATGGGTATGGCTGCACAAATTCCTATAACCCCAGTGCTTCGGGGAACGGAGACTGGAGGGTTGCTGGACCTTACTTGCTCCCTAGTCTAGCTTTAGTGAAAGGCACTCTCTCAAGGAAATAAGGTAGAGAGTGGTAGAGTAGAATACAGAAAGTCCCCCTTTGGCCTCCACAACTGCACAGGTGTGTACACACGCACACACACACACATACACACACACACACACACACACACACACAAAGAATGAAGAGAGATTATTTTATTATGATGTACATATAATCTAGTCAGCATGGTAAATAACACCAGGCACCTCCATTGCAAACAGGGGATCATAATTCAGATTTACTTTCTTCGTTCTTTGACAGAGCTCAAAGGCCATCAGATTCCAAGGCCCAGCAAGCACATGTGGTTTTGCTTAGGGCTTGCATCTGCAGTGATGTCCAGGCTGTTTCTCAAGGACCTGGCCAGCACAGCTTAGAAGAGCTTGGGCTTGCGATAGCATTTCAATAATTTCTCCTTTCAGGAGAGCATCATGAATCCCCAGGCAGAGACTGAGGTTTGGAGCCTGCTGGGAATGGAACTATAACAAAGCCTTTGGCTGCTCGGAGGATGTGGTGTCCTCTGTTGGCAGCATTCCATCTCCTGATTTGCACATTCGTCCACTCCACTGGCTGACACACATGCCCACTTACTTATGCAAATTCAGACACCATTGTGCACATTGACTGGCATACATTTCTCACACACTCACTGGGCACACATCCATGCATACCCAAGTACCTCTGCATATACATAGTTGAAAATACAGGGGTTAGGGAGATGGTTCAGTGGGTAATGTGCTTGCTGTGCAAGTGTGAGGACCTGAGTTCAAACCCTGAGAACCAATACAGAGCTAGACACAGTAGCACATATCTGAAACCCCAGTGCTCTAATGAGGAGATGGAAGGTAGGACTGGAGAATACCAGGAAGCTCTCAGCCTAGCTAGCCTGATGTGCTCAAGCTGAGCAAGAAGCCCCATCTCAAAGTGGGGGGCTGATCAAAGGACTGATGAACAATCTAGGTTGTCCTCTGACCTCCATATGTGAGCTGTGGCGGGTGCACACCCACACCCATGCACATGTGCGCGCGCACGCGCGCACACACACACACACACACAAAGGTTCAAGTTATATTACACATAACCCCCTTAAAATGATCACATGTATGTGTACACACACACGTGCGCACACGCGTGCGTGTGCACACACGCATGCACGCTTTATTCATATGAACATGTTATTTCTCTTGCCCAGGGCGGAGATTTGATCACAGTTTTGCAGCATCTACCTCACAGCCACACGCGTAGTCCTGCACACAGCGATAACCCACCTCAGAAGTGACTTATTTTAGAAGACTTGATGAAAACAGTAACAGCAGCATTTGCCCCGCCAGAAGCTTTCTAAATCACTGTATCTTACTCACTAGCACAAAAAGAAGAAAAGCATTGTTTTGAGCTAGCTGAAATATGATCAGGTATGGACATGGGAGGCACGGTCACCAAAACACTAAACAAGTCAGTGAATACTGCCTGATTTGGCTGTTAGCAGCTGGTTTTTTGTTGTTTGGCTGTTGAGTTTTTTGTTGTTGTTGTTTTTGTTCTTTTTGTTTTGTTTTGTTTTGCTTTGTTTTTGAGACAGGGTCTCCCTGTGGGCCCAGCTGACCCGGAACTCGCTATGTAGAGAAGGCTGGACTTGAACTCTCAGACAGAGATCCCTCTGCCTCTGCTTCCTGAGTGCTAGGATTAAAGGTGTGTACCCACTTGGCCAACAACTCTGTTAACCTGCGTGTGTGCGTGCGTGTGTGTGTGTGTGTGTGTGTGTGTGTGTGTGTGCAATCCTCACGTGTCTGCTCTTGTTTTCTATGTCATTTGAAACAGGGTCTCCTTTCTGTCTTCCTCATCGTGTAAGCCCATGAGCTTTGGGAAATTCTTCTACTACACTCCCATCTCTTTGTAGGAATTCTGGCCTTACACACACACACTATCTAGTCTGGCTTTATCTGGATTCTGGAGGGTCAGAACACAGGTCCTCATGCTTGTATGGTAAATTCTTTACCCACTGAGCCATCTCCTCTGCTCAGGAACAATTTCTGAAAGTGTTCTGAGTAAAGGGGATGAGGAGCTGAGGGTGACGTCCCTGTTCCGTCAACCCACATCCATCTCTAAGCTTCCTGAGTTCCTTCTAGTTTGAAGTTACTACTTTTGCTGTGTTTCTAAAGTTCTAAACAAGCCCTTGGCTTATCTGTTTTCAAGATTGGCAAAACCACAGCTTGGAAATCAAGCAAAGACTTTGGAGGCAATTCACCTCAGATCCTAAACCAGATTTACAGACAGCTTCTTCAGTGAGCTATGTCAGTTCTTAAATAGTTAACAATAGAAATAATAATTTACTTAAATTCACACTAATAAGCTTTGATCTACTTTTTCTGACTCCTAGGTGAAACCTCCCAGCTCCTGCTGCCCATCTTAGACCCTGATAGGTCAACCCCTCTCTTATGTGTCTCTTGCTTCAGGAAACAGGTAGCGAGTTGTTCTTGAGTTCAAGGTTGCTCTCTGAAGCAGAGGTAAGTGGGGAAAGCTGGAGCTGTGGCCAGAGAAACTGGAGTGGGTGGAGATTGGGGGTGGGCTAGGATGTGGCTGGTAGGGAAGAAGTCAGGGCCCAGGGCCTGCCTGGAATTCTGAGCTGGGAAAAGAGACCTCAGCTGCTTTCATATGGAAATTGGCCTGGAAGCGACTTTGTCTCTGCTTGGAATCGAAGCCAAGACCAAGTTCAGTGAACCTAACACACTGTTCAATCAGCCATTGAAACTGGGCAGAAGAGCAGGCGGGGAAGGGAGGGTGGAGGGGCCAGAGGCTCCCCTTTCATTTAGGCTTCGTTCCGGAGGAGAGCTAAAGAGGAATTAAAAAGGAATTAACCCCGGAAGCGACTTGAAGGCAAAATCCTGTCTATAGCAAAGGTGAGTTTGTCTTGGCTTTAAGTAAAAGAAAAGAAGGAAAGAAAAGAAAGAAATCAAACAAGCAAACCAGGAGAGAGAAAAAAAGGAGAGAGAGAGAGAGAGAGAGAGAGAGAGAGAGAGAGAGAGAGATCATTTCATAGTTTCTGAAATTGCCAGCAAATGCAATTAACATGCCTGGAAGAAGAAAGGGCAGGGCTTGCAGGTAGCCAGCCTGCCCTCGCCCCATCCGCATCCTTCAGTCTCCTAGAAAAGGCTGTGAGAGACACAAATACTCTTAATGCAAACGCCGCATTTCCAGAGGTTTGTATTTAGGCCTGCTTTAACTTCATTTTGTTTCTTGTATCTTCAAGCACAGTTGGGGAAGTGCTTCTTTTCCAACAAGATGCTCATGTTCTTATGTTCTTTCTTCTCAGATACTTTTTGGGGGGACTAGTTTCCTATCTTTTGTTCTTGATTTATTATTGCCTTTATTTGTTCTCCCCCATTTAGTTCATTTTCTTCTTATTTTAAAAGAACAGTTCCACAGGCCCTTCTATTTTCATGGAAATTGCTCAGCACTAAGAATTTCAGATAGCTAGCAAAAGAATAATCATCATGCCAGGCTAGTTTACCCAACATGCTTTGCGGGCACTTCACATAACAATTTACTAATTAATGACAAATTAAATGGAGTTTGGTAAGAAGAATCAGAGGTTAGAGTACGGGTGTATATTGTGTATAAAAAGGTATGCAAATATCTTCAGTCCATTTGCGGTTCATCACTGGGAAATAATAGCTATTCTACATGAAAACCTTGCACACAGGAGAGCTGCTGCATAGAAGTAGAATTTGGAAATTATATATAATTTTAATTTTTAACAGTTTCTTATATTAGACACTGTGCCTCTATTTTCGAGATACAATGAACATAGTCTTTTTTGTTTTAGTAGTTTAAAGTAATGGAAATTCATCTATAGTTTGTTGCTTATGTTAATTGCACACATGGAAGCTCAAAGTCTTCAGGAATCAGTCCCTGAAGTTTTCACTTGTTATCACCATCCTAGTTAGCTTTAACTGTCAACTTGACAGCCTAGAGTCCCTGAGAAGGGAGTCTCCATTGAGGGATTGCTCAGATCACACTGGCCTGTGGCCACCTCTGTGGGGGACTGTCTTGATTGTTTACTGATACAGGAGGGCCCAGTGCACTGTGGACAGTGCCATTTCTAGGCAAGTAGTCCTGAGCTATAAAGCAAAGCTAGTTAAGCATGAGCCTGTGAGTGGGCCAGCAAGTAGCATTCTTCCAAGCTTTCTGCTTCAAGCTCGAGTTCCTGCCCTGACTTCCATCAACAATAGGCTGGGAAGTGTAAGCTAAATTAACCCCTTTCTCCTCGAAGATGATTTTGGTCAGCAACAAAAGGAAACTAGAAAAATCCTGCTTCCAGTCTCCTAAAGCAGGCATTGGAAAACTATAGTCCAGGGGCTGAATCTAGCCTTCTTTTGTTTTTGGTAAATAATTTTCTTTTCTTTTGGTCTTTTTGAGACAGGGTCTCCCTACAGCCCTCAGCTGTCCTGGAACTCAGTATGTAAACCAGGCTGGCCTTGAACTCACAAAGACCTGCCTGCCTCTGCCTCCCGAGTGCTAGGATTAAAGGCGTGCACCACCACGCCTGGCTGTAAATAAAGTTTTATTCGAACATAGCCACATGAGTCTATAAATTGCTTATGGCTGCATTTGAACTACCATTTCAGACTTGTCAAAGACTTATCTGGCCTAATACAGAAAAACGTCACTAACCCCTACTCTATATACTAAAGCTAGAGAGAGAGAACATTGTCATAAAGAGAAAATAAAAGCTTTTAATAGAGAAAATGCTAAATATTTTAATATGTCCTACTATATCTGAAGCTCCAAAATGGTTATCATCATCCCATCTGTCACAGGAGGTTAAAAATGTTCATTTTCACTCAGTGCACTTGTCAGGGGGAGTTCGTTCCTCCTCTCTGTTTCCCTTCTGTACCTCATTGAATAAGCACCTTCTCTCAAGAGAACACAGGACACTGGATACACTCAGTGTGCAACACTGACATATCTGTCATGGGGGTGACCAACCACTTTCTGATTGGTTTTGAGGACTGCACCATATGAAGAAATTCATGTCTGTTATTATGAACCCAACCTGATCAATACCTTGTAGCTGGGGAAGACATCAACCCTCCAACAGATAAACAAGAAAGAGCAAAAGAAAGAGAAAGAAATTATGGGCTGTCCTAGTAAAGACAGGCTTTGTAACGAGTAAAGTTTGTCTGATGCCTATGGGAACATAGGCTTCCTGCATCAAATAGGATGATAGCTTTGGACAAATGTCAGTTAATAGCTGTTTATTATTTCTAACTGTATAAGACAATATATTTACTTGGCTCTTCATTCCAGCTTCTTCCTGTCAAGGCAGTTCAGTGGATAGAACTGTAAAAAAAGGTGAAGCTTGAAAAGCCCTTGAAGACTATCTCAAATGTCCCAGCAGTCACTCCTCGTTCAATTGGACTGGCCATTGCAAGTTACAAGATCACTCCACACTGGAGTCCCTCCTTCTTCCTGGTTGGGTAAAATACTTCACTTTCAATCCTTATGGCAAGTACTTGTGATAACTCAATGTATAAAGGAGAAAGATTTATTTTGGCTCATAGGGTCTATTTTAGAGGGTCTCTTCCATGACGGGTGGTCCTGTTGCCTTTAAACCCAGAACAAGACAGTGTACATCATCCTGGGAACTCTTGACAGAATAAAGCTAAGCTGTTCACTTCCTTGCCAGGAAGCAAAATAAGAAGGGGAAGAGACTGAGATACCTTTCAAGATACCCTTTTAAGGGTGCATCTTGATTACTTGATAATTCCTCGGTAGTTCTCACATCTTAAAATTCTTACTACCTGTAAATGATGCCGAGGTAGAGACCAAGCCTCTGATCCTTTGGGAAAGACTAAACTATAGCAGTGAGGAAAAGGGACACATGACAAGAAAAGGACTTTGTAGTCTTGTTTGGTTATTTGTGGCAGGGTTTCATGAAGCCCAAGCTGGCCTGGAACTCACTATGTAGCCAAAGATGACTGTGAACTTCTGATTCTCCTGCCTCTGCCTCCTGAAGGCTGAGATTACAAGAGTGCATCAGCATGTCTGGCTTATTTGGTGCTGGGGATGGATGTGTTCGCCAGGCACCTTACCAACTAAACCACATCTTTAGTCACACCTTTTCCCTAAGTGCATTAGATACTTCTCCAGTATTGAGATAAAACACCATGAGCAAGGCAACTTAGAGAAGGAGGAATTTATTCCGTTTCTGGTTCCAGAGGGGTAAGGGTCTAGCACGGCAAGGGAGGCATGGCAGGGGGCAGCCGGAGCAGAAAGCTGAGTGCTCACATCTTCAAGCAGGCACAGGAAGCAGAGGGAGCTGCAAGGAAGCAAAGCTATGAACTGGGAAAGCCTGCCCCATGGCTGCTTCCTCCAGCAAGGCCCCACCGCCTCACCCTCTGCAAATAGTGCCACCAACTGATCACATATTCAAATACTTGGAGCCTACAAGGGACACTTAATTCAAACCACCACACTAAACTCAGCTTACTGAAGTAGACAGACTGGCAACACTGTTCAACACAATTTAAATCCCGACTTATAAGTTGGCAATTGGAAAGCCTAAGGAAATTATGGAAATGCCTTGGAAGGTGGCCTGGCTGAAGTTCGATGCAACTTATAGCTAAATATAAACTTCCCATTTGAGGGGCTAGAGAGATGACTTGATTATGAGCAGCACTTGCTGTTCTTGTGGAGGATCAGACCTCAGTTCCTAAAACCCGTGTTGAACAATTCACAACTGCTTGTAATTCCAGGGGCTCTGACACTTCTGGTCTCTCTGAGTACCTGTTTGCACATATCTACATACACACATATGCACATATATAAAACATAGATAAAAAATAAAGTGAATCTTTTTTAAAATTTTATTACTGTCTATGTGTATGAGTGTACTGTCTGCATGTAAGTTGGTGCATCCGTGTTGTGCAATGCCTCGGAGGTCAGATTCCCCTGGAACTGGAGTTAAAGACGGTTCTTAGCTGCCATGTGGGTGCTGGGAATCGAACCTGGGTCCTCTGCAAGAGCAGTCAGTGCTCTTAACCGCTGAGCCATCTCTCCAGCCCCAGTAAAGTAAATCTTTTAAAAAATATTTCCATTTGAAATGGGTCTATTTATTGCTGTGGTAACACTAAATTACTAACATTTGATATCCCAATTAGCTCAGCCCCTTCAGAGTGAGACCACGAGCTGCCCATTAGTTCTCCTTCACACTGAGCTCTGTACACACCCTTTATAGCCCATAGAATGATGCTAACTGTTGCAGAAAAAGCTTGGACTCAGGGCAGACAGACAGGTTTGAGTTCCAAATGCATCTCAGATTAGCTAGTTACCTGGAGAAAAATCTCTTTGCCTTAGTTTTCCCATCTGTTCCATGGGCAAATAGTAATTTTAAGATGTATTATAAGCATGAGAAGAAGCTGGGTGTGGTGGTGCACGCCTTCAATCCCAGCACTTGGGAGGCAGAGCCAGGTGTACCTCTGTGAGTTCAAGGCCAGGCTGGTCTATGTAGCAACGTCCAAGCCAGCTGGGACTAAAGGGAGACCCTGTCTCAAAAAGACAAAAAAAAAAAAAAAAAAAGAATGAATAGAAATAGGGGCTGAGGAGATGGCTGAGCGGTTAAAGCACTTGTTGTGTAAGCACGAGGACCTGAGTTTAGATCTCCGGAACCCACGTGAATGCTGCATGGGCCTGAGGACCCACCTGTAATTTGAGAGGTGGAGACAGGAGAGCCAGACAAGCAGGCTTACCTACATTAGCCATATGGGCGACCTCTGGGCTTGACTAAGAGACCATGCCCCAGTGAATGAGGAGGAAGAGTGATCCAGGATGACTCCAGACATTGACCTCAGGCCTCAACACACATGGGCATACACACATACATGCAAATATATGCACACCCCATACACAGATGAAAATGGAAAAACGAAAAAGAATTAGAAGTAAATACAGGGCCTCTCAATTGCTGGCATGTAGTGGTCATTCAATAAATGCTGCCTACTACTGTTGATTTTACTAGACTATGGTTAGAAACTAATGAAAGAATCAGGCTTGAATTTGAATTTGAAGGATAAATAGAACTCTCAGAGCTGATAGAATAGCAGACAAACACACACAACACTGTGCCATTTAGTTAAAAATAACTAGACATACTTGGCTGATGTGCTCTTGTTTTCAAATTTAGCATCTTTTCAAGAGATTAGAAAATAAAGTAGGGAAAGATCCTTGGGCTATATTTGCAAAGATTTTGAATGTCTGGATAAGGGGATCTGGAGGTTTTAAAATAGTTTATTATTATCTTTATTTTATGTGTATGGATGTATTACCTACGTGTACATAAGTGTATCCATGTCACGCAATGCCTGCCAAGGTTAGATGATGGCATCAGATCTCCTGAAACTGGAGTTATAGACGGTTGTTAGCTACTATGTGGGAATCAAACCCAGGTCTTCTGCAAGAACAGCCAGTGCTCTTAACCATGAGCCAACTCTCTGGCCTGAAGACCTAAAGTTTTTATAGTGGACAACTGAGGCCAATTGGAAAGGTTGACAAAAATGTAGCCCAAATAATCAAGGTGAAATAGAAAGACTGGTTCTGCAGCATGGTGAATGGACTAGTGTAGGAAGATCCAGTTTGAATTGGGGGCTAGTTCTCAGGAGCGCCCTTCAGGGCACCACGTGGATGGGAGTCAGGGGATTTCTCTGATCCCGCACCAAGGAGGAGCAGACAATGTGCTCTAGGTGCGTGATGCTGGGTGGGGCAACAGTGCGCTGTGTGCAGATTGGGGGTCTGTGATTGGCTCTGGGAACTGACATCATTTGGCTTATAAAAGCAGGCTGTAGCGGGTAATAAATCAAATTCTCCATTACCATCATTATGGAATTCCCAGATGTCATTATTTTTTTGCACCCATGCAGGCCAAAGCAGGCCTACATTTTGTTCGGGTGGCCAATGGGTTGGAAAGAGGTTCCCTTGCGGACCACCAACCTGGATAGCTGGTGTGGCGAAGTGAATTGTGAGTGGACATAGGCAGAAGATAGGCCATCAGCCCTCAGCCTGAGATTCCTGTCCAGGGGTCAGCAGTCTCTGGGCAGGTGGGAAATCACGGCCAAGAGTGGGAAATGTGTCTCGTTGTCCCAGGCTAGGGCCTGAGTTGGAGGGACCTCTCAGGCCGGGCTACGGAAGTAACCGACTGGTCTCTGTGTCGAGAGGCCAGTTCTCTACAGTGGCCACAGATGTGTACTGTGTTCCCCTTCCCTTAGCAGGGCCGCATGGTACCTGCTCGTCACAAAGAAAGCTTCCTACAGACTAGTGAGGAACAAGAGGGAAGGAAGCCGATGGGGAAATGAGAGCCTGTTCCTGTCTCCACACTTGCAGTGACCTCTCTAATTTCCATTGCCAATTCTTGTAAGGTTTTTTTATTAGCACATATTAATTACATGTAATAAAAAATTCATAATGACATTTCCAAACACATGTATATAATGGACTGTGGTCATAATCACCTCCATTAACTCTCTTGCCCCTCCCCCACTCCTACTGATTCCCTTCCTCTTCCCAACTAGTCCTCCTTCTGTTTTCAAGTCCTCATTGGAGGAGCCAATGAGTTTAAATATGGTTACTTAGAGGAGTGTGAGTGAGGAGTTATTTACAGGAATATGGACATTTTATCAGTGACTACATCATCGGAGAAAATAACTCTCCTATATCCTCTCACCCTATACCAGCAATCAGAGGGGTGGTGCCTTGTGAGCCTATCCCCACCATTAAGGAATGTGGACATCCCCAATGTTGTGCAGTTGATCACAGATTCTTTAACATCCCCACTATGGGAAGGTAGGATCTTTTTCCTTTCCCTTTGAACAAAGGTCAACTTCAAGGACTAACTTCTAACAAATGTACTAAGGCCAAGGGGCATGACAAGACTTCCAAGGCCAGCTCTGAATAAGCAGTGATGGTCGGACCTATTCCTTTTTCTCTTTGGCTCTTGAGGTGGGACTCAGCATCAAGCGACACAGAAGCCAATTTGCCCTGTAGAAAGACCACAAATTCTAGTAGCATCAGCCCCAACAGTTGTCCTAGCTGACATGTCATGCAAGAGTCTTCAGAAACCTCTAGTGTCAGCCTTTGCTCCCCCTCAGCTGAGGGCAAGTGAAGCTGAAAAGAACTGTTTGCAGTGAGTTCTGCCTAAACTGCTGGTTTTTGAGTAAATATTGTTGATATTTTTAGTCACTAACTTTTAGGGTGTTTTGTTACACAGCAGTGGCTAACTGAAACCAGATGTTCTACATGCTGGCTGGGCATCATACACACTGGTTTATTCCTAAGCTTTTTCAAATGCAGGATTTAGAAATAAAAATTTGCAAGGATGTTGGAACATTGCCTACTGCATTACCCTCTCCATTTTCTCCTAGCATTTCTCACAATTTGAAATTATAGTCTTCATTCGTTCCTGCATTGATTTATGTGGTATGTTTGTTTTCTTTTATTTTTTTCCCCTCCCATTAGAAAACTCCCTAGTTCCTGTGACCTTGTTTGTCTTGTTCATTGCTAGATCTCCTTACCTAACTTAGGGCCAGGCCCATCACAAACACATTGTAAACATTCACGAGATAATAAACAAGCAGATAAACACATGAAACTTGGAGGTATCTAATTACATCACACAGGAAACCTCCAAAAGCAGGAGCCAAAGGTTTAAGAACAGAGAAAAAAGGAAACAGTTTAGAACTGCAACTGGAAAAAATGATTTGTCCTTTTTATTTGCTTGTTTTCTGCATATGTATGTAGGTATGTATGTGTGCTCTCATAAGTGTGGGTACATGTGTCTGTGAGTCTGCTCATGTGTTCGCATGTGTGTGGAGGCTTGAGGTTGATGGTTGGGATCTTGCTCCATCACTTTACACCCTATATATTGAGTCAAAGTCTCTCACTGAACTGGAAGCTCACCCTTTTGGGTAGTTTAGCTAGCCATCTTGCCCCTGGGAGCCTTCTCTCTGAATCTCCTACTGAGATTATAGGCTGGCCATCACACCCACCCAGCATTTATGTGAGTTCTGAGGATCTGAACTACAGTCCTTGCACTTGCTATGGCAGGTGCTTTAACCACTGAGCCATCTCCCCAGCTCATGTGCACTTTTGTTCTCTTTAGGAACTGTTTTTAAGCAGTTCATGGCTGTGGCATAATTGGACTTTTTTCCGAACGGACTGGCCCTGGAGGGGAGGAGCTAAGGAATCCAGTGACCACTCCCATCTAATTTACATAGGGGGAGGGATTAAGGGCTTGAAAAGCCTTGCAACTCTCTGGGAATACACAGTGCTAGCTGGGAAGCCACCAGTGCCGTGTTGGGTGAATAGTCCCTTGTGGGTGGGCCTGGGATGAACGTAGCAGGAGCATTCATGGGACCCCTGCAAGTAGGAAACTTCCCCCGTTTGCTCTGTGGGAATAACCCATTAAATTTGCTAATAATGTCATGATTATATTCTGGCTTCTGTCCCTTTATCTGCGTCTGAAGCAGGGAAGGAGAGGAAGCAGAGTGACAGACGGCTGCCAGATTGAGCTTTTGAGTTAGTGCACTCAGGTCTTCTGGAAGAGAATGTTTACTAAGACAATAGCGTAGGGTGAATCTGTCCACCTTAACTGGGCTCACAGAAATGGAGTCATCTTTGAATGCCTACTCTAAGAACAGTCAACTTATACTATCAGATTCCATCAGATCCCCAATAGCTCCACATGGCAGATGTTCTCATGGCCACATAAATAATGAAGATGCAGGGTTACAATGGATGATTCACTATCTCTCAGTAAACACAGTTTGGGAGTGAAGCCAAGGTTCAGACTTCAGTGTGACTCCATTGCATGAAGCAAAATTAGCTAAGTTCAAGTGATCAAAGAAAATATAGGAGCATGGGGCTGACGAGATGGCTCAGTGGTTAAGAGGACCTGGATTCAATTACCAGCACCCACATGGCAGCTAACAACCATCCATAATTCTAGTTCCAGGGCATCTGACCCCCTCTTCTGGCCTCCACAGGCTTTGCTCCACAAAAAGTGCACTTATATATATGCTAGCAAAACACTCATATGCACATAAAAATAAAAATAAATAAATAAAAAGAAAGAAAAATGTAGGAGCAGCTTTCTTCCAGTATATGGCCAGCCAGCCTAGTCTAATCAGCAAGTTCCAGACCAAGAGACAGTCTCTCTCTCTCTCTCTCTCTCTCTCTCTCTCTCTCTCTCTCTCTCTCTTTTTCTCTCTCCCTCATAGTAGGCAGTACCTGTGGAAGGACACCTGGGGTTGTCTTCTGGCATCCATACACATGCATGTACTACACACATGTGCATGTACACTTGCGTACACAACAGCTTTAAAAAAGACATTTTTTCCTCATTGCTCTGGTGCCTGGATAGCCCAAGATGAAGGTACTGGAGGATTTGATGTCCAGCTTCTTACTACATCTTCATATCTCAGAAGAGACTTGGATTCTGGAGTCTATATTGTAAAGGCACTAATTTCATTCATGAAGACTCCATCCTCATAACCCATTCCCTTCCAGAGAGTCCATCTTTCAATATTACCATATTGGTGATTAAGTTTCAATGCATGAACTATAGCAGTCTATACAGCCTTCACTCTTGAAATCACTCAACAAAATATTTATAATTTAAATTTCTTTGTTATTGTGTGTATATATAATCTTTGAGTGTGAATGTGTGTATGCCATGGCCCCCATGCGGAGTCCAAAGGGTGAGTTTTAGGGACTGGTTCTCCACTTCAGCCATATGGGTCCTAAGGATTGAGCTCAGGCTGTCAGACTTGGTGACAAGCACCTTCACTTGCTGAACCATTGCACATTCCCATCTCACACCCTCTTATGGACACATACTGTAATACAGGAGACAACTTAGAATATTACGTGAGCATGGAAAATGAAAGGAGTTCTTTACCAGGAGTCGGGTTGAAGCCTCACACCAGGTGTGAATCAAGAATTCCAGCACAATTAACAACATTTGTTTAAGGCCTTTCTTCTTTGCCAGACTGTGAATAGATTCACAATTTTCTACAAATCTCACCAGAAACATTGTACAACCCTAGTGGTACTGAGTTTCACTTCCCTTTGAGGCCACCCAATAAGTTCCCTTATCAAAAAGGGTCAGAAATGAAAAAAAGTTTCTTAGCAACAATTTATGATGCAGTGAGTCACCAAAATGAGGCTGCAGAGATGGCTCAGCAGTTAAGAGCACTGGCTGCCTTTGCAGAGGACCCGAGTTCCACTTCCAGCACCCACATGGTGGCTTGCAACTGTCCATTATCTCCAGTTCCAGAGTATCTTGATACCATCTTCTCACTTTGGTGGGCATTGTACAACATGGCTACACTGACATATATGCAGGCCATACACTCATACTCATACACATAAAAATGAAAAGTAAAATATGTTTTTTAAAAAGAGTTACCAAAAATGGTAGATATAGCTAATGGGAAGTTATTTAGTTGTGAATCTTCCTCAATGAGTCTATGCCCACAGAGGGATGTGCTTTACTCTTCCCCAGTGTCTCTCTTTCTCTGTAACCCATGCTTAAAATCTATGCTGAATATGTCTATTAATAAACTGTGATTCTTTTTCGGGGAGTGTTCTAGTTTCCTTTCAATTGCTGTGACAAAACACTCTGACCAATTCCAACTTGGGGAGGAAAGGGTTTATTTGGCTCCTGGGTTATGGTTCATCACTGAGGGAGCCCAACATAGGAACTCAGGGCAGGAACCTGGAGGCAGGAGCTGAAGTACAGGCCATGGAGGAACGTTGCTTACTGGCTTGCTTCCCTGGCCCATATACAACCTGCCCAGGGGTGGAACCACCCACAGTGGGCTGGGCCTTCCCACATTGCTCAGCAATCAAGATAATACTCCATAGACTGGCCACAGGCCAGCGGGATGAAGGAAATTCTAACTGAGGCTCCCTCAACCCAGGTGTGTCAAGTTGACACTAAAGCCGTCCAGCACAGGGAGTCCACATCCATACCTTTGGACGTCTTTGTTCTCCTGTGTACCTTTTTATTTTTCATAAACCTCAACCCTGCTTCACACTGGCTCCTTCTAAAACTCTTTCCTGCATGGAAACTGAGGATCCGTTTTTACCTGAGTGGATGTCCCTAAAAGATTAAAGGAACTCCTCAAGATGCTGATGGCAACAGTGTGGCGCTGTGTCTTGTGCGGACTGTAAGCCCAAGACCATTCTAAGCACAATCTATAGGAAAGTAAACAGGACTAGGCTCTCTATTGTAAACCAATGAGAGAAAAATGGATACTCCAGGGTACTGAGTACCAGGCAATGCCACAGTGCACATCTGACATCTACAGAAGAGCCGACAACAACCCGGGGCTTTGTGGGAGGACTCCACCATCAAAGTCATCCTTCATCCCAGCTGCTCATAAGGGCTCACTGCTCCCCAGTTTCAGACACTTTCCCCTTAAGCTTAGTGCTGAGGATTGAGAGACTTCCAGAAGGCCACTAAGACAAGAGAACCCTTCTGAGTGCCTGGAAACTCTTCACTGATGCCCCATCCCAGGGCCATGAGGACAGAGCAGTGCATGCTGGGAGCACAGGGCCTTCTCCTCACTGATGCTAATCAGAGCTGGGGGATAGTCCACCAGTGATAGTCCCCAAATCAGTTAACTGGATCCCCTGACAGGATAAAATGTTTTTGTTGTGGTAATGTCTCCATAAAAGATACTGTAGTATTTAAAACCTAGTATGATCTTTCTCCTGAGTGTCATAAATCCTCGAGGGATTTGAGAAGAAACCACAGAGGGCAAGCAAGGGTGCTGTCTGAACTCTTCCACCGGAGGAGGTGCTGGGGTTCCTCCAGCATTCAATGAGGAGGCTTAGAGCCCGGTGGCACGGAGAACTCCAGAGAAACTTTGAAACAAAGGAATCAAAATCCGATAGGCACTGACTGCCTAGTGGGCCTTGGGAAGCAGCAGCAGCCTGAGGCCAACACAGGCTTTGCCACCCTAAGAGGAAACCAGGTCCCTTAAGTAAAACAGACGTTAGCCCTGAGCTCCCAGCCCCCTCTGGCTCCCCCTCCCCAGCTCATCCTCTCTCCCGGCACAGAAAAAAGACCTGTCTCCCAGAAACCCATTCTCCTTGGAGGGGGCCCTGAAATGTCTCCTTCCTTCACTCACAAAAGTTTTCCTTTCTGTTTACCAAGAAGGGAGCCAGGGGAAGAGAGAGGGGGGGGGGGGAGCAGGAGGCTGCTCTTGTGTTCGCGGAGGATTTGGAGATACAGTGGCCACGTGAAAGGCAAAGATTTTTCATTTCCTGTGTTATGGGGCACAAATAATATCAGTATGAAAAACCTGGCAGGAGATGGGAGATAGCAGTTTTTACATTGATAAGTATTTGTTCATTTCCTAACAACAAAAAAATATATAAATCTCTCCAGAAATTAAATAGCCTAGCTTGTTGAAGCACTTTTTTTGTGGGGCTGCTGTGCGCGAGGCTGCCTCCCTTTCTAGGCCCCTGCGTGCAGATAATCGAGGCAAGGCTATCTTCTGGGATCGCGCCAGCAGCGGGGGCCCGGCTCGCAGGGCCCAATTCTCCTACTTTTTTTCTGTCACTTATTTTCTCCGCGGGCCCGATTTGCATTTTAATGGAAGTAGTTTATAGACTTCTCTGCTGCCTTCGCGGAGCCACAAGTGGCATCATTAAGTGAGCTAAGCCGGATTAATGCCGATAGTAAAGTCAGATAATACAATAACAGAGGCCTCCATTCCATTTGCATTAGGTGAGGAACGCGGGGCTGCCTGGTGCCTGGCGATAATTTGTAAGCGCGATATGTTGTACTTGAGAGGATAAGATTAAATTTAGTGGGTTTAACTGTCATCCCGGTAAGTCAATTACTTCATCTTTTCAGCCTTTGAATTTCTTTTATAAATAAAATAAATGGAATATTGAGCTGCTCCCGCAGCCATTTCGAGCTCCCATGAAGAATTACACAGGCTAGGCCAAAAAAATAAATAAATAAAAAATAATAATAATAATAATAAAAAGACTTCAGATTGAGCTCCATAAACAAAATATAAACTTCATTCAGGTGCCGTCGTGGCGGCAGCCCCGAAATATTGTCGGTCTCTCATATCACAAGCATGACGGATTCCATTGTGACTTCAGTTTTTCCATAATAGGAAATATTTATGTTGTGCCTGGGCCTTTTCTACCCCTATCCTCCCATTGTAAGAGACAAACACAGGCGAACACAGTCAGGAGCCTCAGGCTTCTCCTTCACTCCCTCCCAGGACTCCTCTAGGTCAGGTGCTAAAGATTTAGTGATGTGGCCGATAGGAAAGGAAGCAGGCAGGCATCCAGTTTCCACGGTACCTCCGATAAATGCAAGGGGCAATTTTTTTCCCATCTTCTTCCTCTTTCTGACCAGGAACTGCTTTCTTGAAGAGGTGAAGAGCTGAGCTAGGGAAATCTTAATAGATTCTTACAAAGAAGTGGGGAGGCAGGGAAACAGAAGAGACAAGAGACAAGAGAAGAGAGGGAGGGAGGGAGGAAGGAAGGGAGGGAGGGAAGGAGGGAGAGAGGAAGGGAGGGAGGGAAGGAGGGAGGGAAGGAGGGAGAGAGGAAGAGAGGGAGGGAAGGAGGGAGGAGGAAGGGAAGGAGATAGAGACAGAAGGAAAAGTAGGAGAAGGGAGGAAGGAGGAAGAGAGGGAGGGAGGAAAAAGGAGGGAGGGAAGAAAGGAATGGAGACAGAGACAGGAAGAACGGAAGAATGGGAGAGAAGAAGAGAGGAGGAAATAGAATCAAGCAGTCCACCCTGTGGGAAGACACCAGTAAGTATAGGCCACCTTTAGGAGGTGGCAGATCTGTGGTCCTCTCTATAGACTAACATGCTCTCTCACAACAACAAAAACAACAGCGAAAGGCATTTTGCATGACTGTCCTACTAATCCAAGAATATATGGCTGGATAGTGAGTTAGACAACAGATACCATCTGCGTTGTAGCTATACACAGGTGGCTCAAGAGAGCTCACATAGCCCAGGTTGGCCTCCGCCTTGATACGCAGCCAAGTACTGACCTTGGATGCTGATCTTGCTGCCCCACCTCCCAGATGCTGGGATGACAGGTGCACACCACCAATCCAATTTGCTCTGTGCTGGAGACAGAGCCCAGGAGTTTTGAAAGCTGTCTACCAACTGAGTTACACCCCCAGACCACTACATAGTTTATAGGAATACAAAAATGAATCCTGTTCCGTCTTCAATCTGTTCAAATTTCCTTTGGGCTAAGGGAGGAGTAGAGCAGCAGGCAAGGATGCAGTTTGTTGGGAATGGAGTATGAGGAGCTTACTCGCTGGGTTCTGATCTAATAATTTAGGCACCATGTCTAAAATTTACAAGTAAACTATTTTTAAAACAGTAATGACAATAACGTTTATATAAAGAGTATTATCTATGACAGTGTGCATGTGTGTGTGTGTGTGTGTGTGTGTGTGTGTGTGTTATATGCCTGTGTTTATGCAGGTGTATGTGTGCATGTCAAGGCCAGAAGAAGATGGCAGAGGTCATTCTCATCTCTCTTCACTTTGTTTTTTGAAACAGGGTCTCTCACTGTACCTGGAGTTCGGCGTATGTTGGTCCGGCTGGCTGTGAGCTCCCATGATTCTCCTGTCTCCACCCCACTGGGATTTCAGGCACACGTGGCCATCCATGCCTGGCTTTCTTACAGCTGCTAGGCTTTGAACTCAGGTCCTCCTACTTTAACAGCAAACACCCCTGCACACTCAGCATCTCTCCAGCTTCTAGTACACTTTTAAGTGTATTTGTATATCCTTTGTCCCCTTTGTCAAAGTCAATCCCTGTAGAAGTCTTTCTAAAGAGGCCACAACTGGGACGCCTAGGCCAGAACATATAACTGAGAATGAGAAGGGTCTGTGCATGAGTGCATGCATGCGCACATGTGTATGTGTGCATGTGTCAGTGTTTCTCTGACTTCATTCCAAAGCCAAAGATATAAATGACTTTTAGATTGTCCCTTGTTTTGTATTATCCACGCCTCTGCCCTTCACTAGTGCAGATAATCGAGAGCTCACTGTACTGTGATTAATTATACACCCAGGGCTGAGAGCCAACCACCACTGAGAGATAGGAGTTTCTGGCACTTTGAGAGGGAAGAAGGGAATTCTGTTTGTTTGCTTGTTCTACTGTTTAGCTTTTTCTGGTCTTCATTTCATGCCTAATCTGCTCAGCACTTCTACACACATCCTTCCATCCAACCCTCTCAGCAGGGTACACCTGGATGGTGACAACTATTATTCCCATTTCAGAGTAGAGCAAACGGGGTCAGAGAGGTCACATGACCTTCCCAAGCTATAAAGATTAACAAATAGTTAATAAAATACAATCAACAATTTGATCAGTGCCTTGGCTATACTGCCTAAGAATCACAGACATTAAATGTATACTTCTGCTTTTGCTTAATTACTGTAATAGGATCCCTTTAATGGCTTTAACATTGAACCCAGAATGCTTTTCAAGTTTCTATGTAGGCCACTAAGTCCATAGAAAATCTAGTAAAGCAAGCTCTGCTCTTACAGAGCCATCTGGGGCCGTGGCTAACAGTTTAGATGGTGAAGTGAGTGGTATATATATAATATATATATATATATATATTTATATATAATAATATATATATATCCTTTGAGTCCTTGGTTGTGTACATGATGCATGGTTGATTTTGTGTTGCTTTTGTTGTGTGTGGGGGACATAGGGCAAAGTCTGACTTCAGGGGTTTTCTTCGATTGCTTCTCCACTTTATTTTTTCCCTGAAACAGGGTCTCTCACAGATGCTTTCCAGCTGGGTAGATTGGCTGCCCCAGTGAGCCCTAGTGATTTTCCTGCCTCTGCCTCCCCAGTGCGGGGATTACAGGCAAGCTCCGCCATGCCTGGCTTTTCCATGGGCGCTGATGATCAGAACTCAGTCTTCATGCACTTCACTGACTGAGCCACCTCCCCAGCCCACAAGTTCTCTTCTTTTGAAGTTCTTTCCCTTACAGTAAAGAGAGGAGAGGCAGCCGCCGCTGTGGAGCATGCACAAACACGTCGTACATGCCCACGTCCGCGTCATTAATCATGGCCATCCTGAAAGGATAACACTTATTTTCTCTGCATAGAAGAACCTGGGGCACCACGAAATAAAGTGTGCACCACGTCAGTCACACCCAGCGCCACTTGGGCTTCAGAGTTAATGTTCCTTCGGCTCTGTGGAAGCGAAGCTTCTACACTACAGAACTGCAGTGTTATTAATACGATGTCAGAGAGCTGCATGAGAAGTTAGCCTGCATCTCTGTGATACGTCACAAAGCTGGGCAGCAAGTTTCCAGGCTATTATTGCTAAGAATAATGATTCATTTCAGGGTTTCTCCTGCAAATTATTCTCTGTCCTAGTTAAAACAAACAAATAAGCCCTGTGCTACTACTCATTCCATACCAAAACCCCCATCTCTTCTTATCTCTACCATTTCAGTTTTTCTATCACTTAACCTTATTCCTGTTTCTATACTATTTCTAGGTATGGTTTAAAAACCATCCCATTGTTCTTTGTATTCAAGAAACACATCTCCAGTTTCTCTGGAAGTTTCCTTCGAAGTGACCTTTAATTACCTATTCCTGTGTCTCAGCATTCTGCCCTGAAGTTTTTACATTCACTACATTCACACACTTATGATCTATCATTTTTAATTATAATTTTACATTTTTACTTATTTATTGTTTCTATGTGTATGTGTGCGGGTGTGCACAGACCAAGACAAGCCTGTGGACAGAAGACATCTTGGGGAAATGAACTCTCTCCCTCCACCGTGGTCCAGGTACTTTTCTCAGGTCATCAGGCCTGCTTAGCAAGCACTTTTACCCACTGAGCCATTTCACCAACTATTATTATTATTATTGTCATCATTATTCCTACAATAAATGAGAAAGATCTGGTTAGTATACATCCTGTCGTGGAGTCCTTCAAGAACTTGAAAAAAACACTTTACTAATTCATTTTTACATAGTCACCAAAAAAAAAAAAAAAGCCAAAGCAAAGCAGACTGAAATAGAATCCATCATCTCAAAGCACAGTTCCATAACCAATTTGACTTCAGTTGTTTTATTATTCCAATTAATCTCTTTAAACCTCTCTAAACAGTTGGCATTTACATTTTTCATTTCCATCCTTAGGAACATTCTTATAATAATAATATTTCTGATGCCGACACTATTTCGGGATTTGATTCCATGATATGTGGAAGTGTTAATCAGCAGCCTAAGCCTGAGTGTTCTCACAGATATCAGTGTCCCATTTCCTCTAAAATTAGCAATGTCACGCAAGCTTTCAGACGCTGTAATTACAACGGCAATAGACCAGAAAAGCTCCTAACAGTCATCCAGTCTCCAGCAGTCCCAGAATCAGCCTGCCCCGTCTGCAAACTCAACAGTTCTTCTGTGTGTTTGTGTGTGTTTGTGTGTGTATGTGTGTGTATTGTACACACTTATCCATGCTCACATGTGTGGGGGTGCACATGTGTGTGCAAATGAAATCCAAAGACTGAGGTCAGGTGTCTCCCGGACACTTGAACCCAGAGCTTGCAGATTTCAGCTAGTCTAGCTAGCCAGCCGGCCCAAGCAATCCTGTCTCCATCTCCTGGATGCTGGGATCCCAGCAGACTGCCATGCCCACTCAGCATGTGGGTGGACTCTGGGATCTGAACTGCACTCCTGCTTCTTAGCAAGCATGTTACCCACTAAGCCATCCTCTTAGGCCCCTCCTTTCTCTCTTTCATGTCCTGCTTTCATAATCAGTGCATTCCACTTGTGTCCTCTTCCCCAAGCTCCCCAAAGTAATTCAAGCTAGGCACCCATAACTTCTTCTGACTGTACGTTAGTATCCAGAGCAGCATGTTGTCTCCCCCTCCCCATCTCTTCTCTCTCTCTCTCTCTCTCTCTCTCTCTCTCTCTCTCTCTCTCTCTCTCCCTTCCTCTCCCTGTCTTTGTCTCTGCCTCTGTTTCTCTCTCTCTCTGAGCTACCAGGTCATAAAACTGAGTCCTTGATGCATTTGTTAGAGAAAGCCAATCCAAGACTTGCAAGAGGCAAAAGGTACAGCCCTTTGTCCCAAGGATGGGAGAGCTGAGAAGCATCCTTTCCTCAGTCACCTGCCCTGTTTTTCCTGCTTCAAGTGGCTTACATTTCTGAGCTTGGGGTTCTTGTCCCTCTATTTCTCAGAGCTTTAGCGAATGTATAGCCCTTAACTAATGGAGCACTCCTCTCCATCTCTACCCTTTTCTTGGAAGGCAATGATGCTCCCCAGCCCAGAGGAAGCCCCACACCTTCTCCTTCACCCCCTGCTCCAGTGACTCACATTTGGTGAGGGTCACACAGTGACCCACTGTGTGACCCTCACCAAATGTGAGGGTGTCACTTCACTGGTCCCCAGCCCAGTCCAACCTTGGACATTTATCTTGGTTTTGTTTTTGTCTTTTCTGGTTGTTTTAATTTAATTCTTTATTATGTTTATTTATTTACCCCAGTAGGGAGAGCTGTCACACAGCAGGGAATGAGTGTGGTGGTCAGAAGATAACTTTCTGGAATTGGTTCTCTCCTTCTGCCATGTGGGTCCCAGGGACTGAGATTAAATTAGTAAGCGTGGCAGCAGCCATCTCTTCTCTCTAGGTGTCTCAACAGCTCCCCTGTTTTTGTTTTTATTTTTTTCTGTTTGGGGACAGGGTCTCACTCTAGCACAGGTTGGCTTGGAACTCATTTTGCTCAGGCCGGCCTTGAACTTGCAGTAATCTCTATCCCTCAGCCTCCTGGGTGTGCCTACATAGACATGCACCTAGACTTCCCTTCAGGTCCCCGCAAGAATAAAACCGAAGGCACATGCTATGCCTCCCTCAGAAGTGTAGCTGGGCCCCGTGTACATCCCGAAACATCACAGGCCCTCACTAAAGATTTGTTCAACTAACTAACAAACTGAGCCACAGCACTTTTATGGTGGAATCCTGAGATATATTATGTACTGGATAAATACTTGCTCAATGAAATGCATAACTATAATGAAGGAGACTACCTCAGGAAATGTTGAAACAACAGCCGTAGAGTTAAATGAAACAATCTACTTAACATAAGATTGTTCTAACCTTTCAAAGATTAAGAGTACCTTCTAAGTAAGAGAGGAAAAAAAAATGAGTGTCAAGGTGAGTGTCTTAGTTTGTTTACTGTTACCATATTTCAATATTATAGACCTGATAATTTCTTTTCTTTTTGAGGGATTCTCATTGTATAGCCCTGGCTGGCCTAGAACTTGCTGTGTAGACCTGACTGGCCTTGAACTCACTTGCTTCTGCCTCCTGAGTGCTGGGATTAAATGCAAGACCCATAGATTTCTGTACTTTCTAAAGAGAAGTTTACTTGATTCACTGTCCTGGAAGCTAGGGACTCTAAGACAATGGGGTTGACATTTGAGGGGAGCATTACAACGTGAAGTGGAGAAAGCTTACTTTCATAGCATAGCCTGCCACAACCCTTCATCAGGTTGCTGAGTTGAAGGGAGGGACTACAAGAGGCTTATAAAGCTCAGAAAGTGAAGGAAAGTTACCAAGAAACTCAGAAAGTTACAAAATTCAAAAAGACTCTCTCGGGGCTGGAGAGATGGCTCAGTAGTTAAGAGCAACGACTGCTCTTGCAGAGGACCCGGGTTCGATTCCCAGCACCCACATGGCCTCTAAGAACCATCTTTAACTCCAGTTCCAGGGGAATCCAACGCCCTCTTCTGACCTCTGTGGCATTGCAGGACATGGCTGCACCAACCTACATGCAGACAGTACACCCATACACATAAAAATAATAAATTAAAAAATAAGTAAATAAAATAAAAATTTTAAAAGCCCCTCTCTAAGCTTATGTAAGCAGTGAAAGTTGCTTAGAAGAGGAGACTTGTGTGTGTGTGTGTGTGTGTGTGTGTGTGTGTATTTCTCTTCGTTTTTTTCAATGTATTTTATTTAATTTTTGTGGATTTCATACAATATATTTTAACCATATTTGGATCTCACCTATCTGCACACTGCATTGCCTGCCCACAGTATTTTGTCCATTCCGTCTTATATTATCAAGTCAACTTTGTATACCCAGATATCTCTCAGTGGAGCTTGTTCAGCCAATCTAGCATCACTCCCTTAAAGAAGATAAACTCACCCAGAAGTCGTCAGCTGTCAATGGTTCCTCAGCTAAGGGTGGAGCCTGTTGCCCATCTCCCCAGTTGTATACTGGTTTTTATCTGATTGAGTTTGTGTAGGTCTAGTGCATGCTGTCACCGTTGGTGTCTGTTCATATGAGCAAGTTCCCAGGAGCCTGTAAAAATGTTTCCTTATGGTCATGCACTACCCCTGGCTCCTAACAATCTTTCTGTCCCCTGTTGTTTAATGGTCCCTGAGCCCTGGATGGGTAAGGTTTGATATAGGAGTCTTATCCAGGGATGTGAACTCTGTAGTTTCTTATTTTCTACACTTTGGCCAGTTGTAGCCTTCTGTGTTCACTGCCCTCTGTTGCATGAGGAAGCTTTGCTGAAGAAAGTTCATTCTCCATGAGCCTTAAGTGTACAGGTTCCATTGTTGATGTGTCACTTGGGCTTGAGCATCTAATAGATGCTTATTCTCTGTGTTTGACCTGTTGTGTAACTCTGTACTAGTCCCCCATCTGTTGAAGCTTCTTTGTTTAGTGGTGACCAGTATACTTGTCAGTAAATATAAGGATCCATATTTAGGATGCAATAAGAGATTATGTTTGTCTAGGGATGTGACAGACGTAGGGTTTTTTCTAGGATCTATGACCTCTCAGCCAAGTGTATTTGGCTGTCTTTACAGTGCTACACATGCGTTCCCTCCTGTTGAATAGGCTTTAAGTCCAATCAGATAGCTGTTGATTACCTCAAGAAAAAAGCACCACTACTGCACTGATACTGTATTGTGGTTACTAGTCTTTTTTTTTTTTAATTTAATTTTTATTGATGCTTTGTGCATTTCATACACCATTTTCCAATTCAGATCAGGCATATTTCCCTTTCCCTTCCCCCCCACCCCCACCCCATCCCAGATCATGTATTCTGCCATAACTGTCCTGCATCTTTCTCTGTTGTTTTTTTTTCATTTTTTAGCTATAAGTGATAATCCATGAGTACAAGCATCCTTCGTGCAAAACCAATTTGCAGGCTGTTGTGCCCAAACCCCCACCGCCCCACCATCCAGTGGGGGGTGACAGGTTGTTTGTTCAATCAAGTTGATCAAATGAGTGTCCAGACTACATCGCTGTAGTTTCACCATTCACCCCAATCGCAGCCTTTACATTCTACCACCCCCCCTCTTCCGCAGATTGTTCCCTAGGCTTAGAAAAGGGGCACAGGTGGATGAGAAGTAAAACAGTCCACTCTCTCTGGAGCTGTTGACTTGGACTCTGGTCAATTCTGGCTGTTTCCTTTCATGGGATGACAGTTTGTCCAGGAGTAACCTTTCGATCCTACTAATGAAGCACAAGCAATTAGATATATAGGTATTTAAGCAGCACTAATAGTTATGGTAGGTTACTTTGGCATAGACACATATGTTTGGATGATATGTTAATCCATGAATTACATTTTCCCCCCCTGTTAAATATGACAGGGTCTTACTGTGGCTTATAACATCTCCTAACCTGTAGAGGATGTAAGCTTGTGGCATCAGCCATGGGTTATTCCTCCAAGGAGAGAGCCAATAGCCAATTAGATTTGGGATATACAGGCACAAGGCTGCCTCTGCTGCACAGTATTTCCAGGCAGGTGAGGTGTAGCTGGTGCTGACGGTGGAGTCTTGATTGACTCAGGGAGACCCGTATTTGCTTTATTGGTTTAGTGGCCTTTGGTAACACTCTCTGGCATTCCAGAGGCCATCTGTACACTTGCATGTGCGGTCTCAATACATCCCTCCCATGTTAACGTCAGGTCTTCAGCAGCAGGGTCTTATCGCCTCTCCTCCTGCAGGTATCCCAACTTAGGGGCAAGAAGCCCTTACCTTTTGTGGGGCCTTGGATCCCCTGGCCAACATCCCCCTGGTAGAACAATCCATTGCTGATGTCAGAGCTCCTGCATTAATATACTTTGCCTAAGTGCATAGCCCAAGGACTTTATTATTATATTTGGTTCTGAACAGAGTATAATCCTTTTCACAGTTCTTATGTCTATTAGTCAATTAAAGAAGGCATTTTTACCAGTTTTATAAGAGATTACCTCTATAATAGTTGTCTCCAATTTACAGTTGGAGAACGACTAGTCTTTAAAGCTGGGGTTGGGCCAGATTGATTTTCTTCCTTAGCAACTTCCATTGTGCCCACCACTATGGAAGTGGAGCTGCCTGCAAGTTGTACAGGGAGCTATAGAGAGGTAGCTTTCATGAGTTGTCACCCATGCTGTGGTGGGTCTTCAGTGATGCCACTGCCTTTGAGTCACCCACATTCCTGTAAGTAACCCCGTCAATCTCACTCATTCATCAAACTGTATGTGGATGGAATTATTTCTTTAGTCTTAATGTGGGATAAATTAACATCTGTTCACATGTCCACAGGAAAAGTCAGTATGCATGAACTGATGAATCCACATCTGAGGGTTACCTTCACAGCTCAATCACCATGCAAAGTTCTCACCTCTCAACACTGTTGAGCTGAGGACTGTTTAGTTTCCTTTCTGTTGCTGTGATAAAACTCTGACCAAAATCAACTTGGGGAGGAAAGGGACTACTAGATTCCAGATCATGATCCATCATTGAAGGAAGTCAGGATAGGAACTCCAGGCCGGGACTGGCAGGCAAGAACTATGGCTTTCTCTCTGCCACCCTCACAGACTCATGCTTAGTTAACCTTCCAACATAGCCCAGAACCACCTGCCTAGGGAATGGTACTGCTCACAGTGGCCTTAGCCATCCTTCATCAATCTGATCTAGGAAATTCCCTACTTGAGGCTTTCCTCTAAGATAACTCTAGGCTGTGTCAAGTTGGCAAGACTAATTAGGACAAAGACCAAGTTCTCCACAGATGAAATTTTGGAGATACATTCAAATCACGGCATCGAGTGAGATAAGATGTTGATCCTCCTAACAAAAGATTGGTATTTTAACTGATATACTTTTTGATGTTGTATATTGTTTATAGTCATGGTTTGTCAATAAGGATCATTCAAGCTTCCTTCTGTCAAAATAAAAAAGAGAGAAAACAAAGATAAAACAAAATATCTTCCAAAGAGTAAATAATTTAAAAGATTCACCCAGTGTCCATAATCCTCCATAAGTTCTTTTATTTCCCTTCCTCAAGGGTATAGCCTCTGTTCCCCTTGATCATTCTGAACTTTGTGATTTAGTTCTAACAAATGAAATAGAAGTAATATTTTTTTTCAGCCTTAGACACCATAATAGGCACAGAGGCTTGTGTCACCCAGTCTGGGGAAGACACAGTTGTGTCCTGGAGAACATTGACTGATGAGAAACTGAGGCTTCCAGGAAACTTCCAGAGAACAGATTGCTTGGAAGTGGCTCCCTGCAGCTCAGGAAAGTCTTACCATGGCTATCATGACTGTCGCCCTGGCAACAATTGCTCCCTACTGTCACGAGGGGCCTTTGGGCCAGAGCCACTCAGCTAAACTGTTTTGGAAGCTAACTACAGACCCTGTGGGATCAACAGTGTTGGTTATTTTAAGCCAGCACAATTAGAAATAGTGTGTAATCCTCAGATAGACAACGACAACCAGCAACACCTCATGCCTACGACCTGTCCAGCCTCTCTGCACTCCTAACTCTTGCTTCTTCTGGCAGGTTCACTCTTGGTCTTCAGAGGTCAGCTCCTAGGCAGGGAAGCGTTCACGGGCTCTCCATCGTGACCCTCTTTCCCAGTTTCGTCCTTATTCTAGCAGCAATCCCACTTGCTTCATGTCCCTTGTCTCTGCTGTTTTTCTTAATGATAAGCCAGCCCCTAGTGGAAAGCAGAACACCCTCAAATCAAATAGGACCCCCTTGTTTACTGGCATTGTGTTTTATTTTAAGGCGTGAACTATGACTGAAAAATGGAAGAGTACTTTTGTTGTTCACAGACTCACTTTTCTTCTTTGCTCTTAACTTTCTTGTTTTAACTTCATAGATGGTTATGGAACTAACCACTTTATTGAAATGCAGTTCACATATAAGAAACTATAAATATTTAATGTATACAATTTTATGCATTTGGAGATAAAAATACATCCATACACCGATGAAACCATCATCATTATAGGCCATAAATTTCTTCTTTATCGTCTCCAAAAGTCTCTTCCTACATAGAAAGGAACTTCTGAATTAGCATGATTTATGTATGTATTTACTTGCTCTCCCATTCAATCAAAACAAGAGAGAATATAAAAAGGCATTAGGGGGGGCTGGAGAGATGGCCTAGCGGTTAAGAGCGCCGACCGCTCTTACAGAGGACCCGGGTTCGATCCCCAGCACCCACATGGCGGCTGAGAACCGTCTGAAACTCCAATTCCAGGAGAACTCCAGTTCCAGGGGAATCCGACACCCTCTCCTGACCTCTGCGGCATTGCACGACATGGGTGCACAAGCCTGCATGCAGACAGTACATTCATACACATACATAAATAAATAAAATTAAATTAAAAAAATTTACCAAAAAAAAAGGCATTAGGGGCCAAGAAAATGGCTTATCAGATAAAGGTGCTTGCTGTTAAGCCTGACAACCTGAGTTTCATTCCAGGGACCTACATAGAGAAAGAGAGAAATGATTCCTAAAAGTTGGACTCTGGACCCCCCCCCCACATGCTGTGACATGCATGTGCAATCCTTCCCCCAATAAGTAAATTAATTTAACAAAATTCAACAAGATATTAGGCCTCAGAACCAAAAATAACTGAAAAGACAACAAGAAACAAAAGGTGTTAACAGGCATTTGGAAGCAAGTGGGGAATGATGACTAACTAGAAGAAGCCTGACTTGACTACCTACAGAAGATCTGACTAAATGTAGCCTAATGTTCCCTAACTCCCCTTGAAACATGAAAGTTCAGAAAGATATGAAGTGTGTGTGAGTGTGTGTGTGTGTGTGTGTGTGTGTGTATTGGGGTTCGGCAAAGAAACAGAATCAAGAGGATAGCTGAGTGGACTGGATGAATACATGAATATCTGGGCAGATTAGATAGATGGCTGACAGATGATAGAGAGATACTAGACTGATAGACATAGATAGATGATAGGTAAATAATGGAGGGAGATGATAGAAGATGATTGATAGATAGATAGATAGATAGATAGATAGATAGATAGATAGATAGATGATGGAAGTTGGGGAAGGGGAGATGGCTCAGTCAGTGAAATGCTTGTTGTATGAGTATGAGGACCCAAGTTCAATCCATAGAACCCACATAAAAAAGCTGGGCAGAGTGGTAGGGAGCAAGGCAGTATTTGCATTTAATTCCAGCACTAGAGAGGGGATTCCTGGAGCTCATTGGCCAGTCAGTCTAGCCTCCTCAATGATCTCCAGGCCACTGAGAGGCTCTATCTCAAAAACAAAGGTAGGTGGCTGAAGAATGAGAGATGAGGTAATCCTCTGGCTTATACACGCACATATGGTTTTGCTATGGACAAGTAGCCCAGGCTGTACATGCTCCCACAAATGACTTTTATATAATCTTCATTTATAAACCATATCTCTCTTCACTAGGAAGTAGAAGCCAAGGACCTGAATTGCATCCCAGATGTTGTAAGCATCTGAAGCATTTGCTAACCTTGAGAGCTACATAGAAGGAGCAGCACCGTCCTGGGAGGCACCTGGAGAGCATCGCATCCAGAGCCCTCAGGGAGCCTGGGTCTGCTTTAAAGTATCCTCTCTTCCCAGAGTGAGGCCGAGCCATCATTTTCTGCTCTTGGCTGCAGCACAAACCTTTCACTTAGATCTGATGGACTGTGTGAAAGCAGGAGTACACAGGCCATTCATTCCCAGCTCCGTCAGCCAGGAGAGCGGTGACTCTCAGAGGCTGTCGAAAGGGAAGTCATATGTCCTCCTCACCGAATAATACCAGTTCTTCAGCCCTGACCCTTCCTTCCTGGACTTGGTTTGCTTTCTTCAAAGCCAGCTGGTGCTATTCTTCTCTGACCTTTGATATAATCAAATCTACATGGGTTGATAGTGCCTTGAGATGCACAGACATATAATCTAACCACCCACAGAGACTTTACCTTGCTCTTATAGCAGGAAAGGGATCTTCCAAGCAGCAAACACAATTTTGGACTTCAATAAGACTCAGGGCACTAGTGGCACGAGATCATGCCCTACATATTCAGAATGGTAAGTACTTTTACAGAGTTTTTTAAGGGGGGAGAGGCATTGTTCAGAAAATGTTGCAATACATATTTTTTCCAGATGTGAGCGTAAACTGGTTCCAACATCTGCCACCCAATACATATTTCTAATGCTTTATGGCACTTTCTGTTTACAAGTCTGGGCTTGCCCATTGGATGGACAGTCCCTCACGGACCAAGACTGTCTTACACTGAGCAGATGGAAAGCAAGTCAGAGTTTGTAGAATAAATGGGCCGTGCTTACTAATTGATTTATTAAGTGTATCGGAGGTCAAGGTTGCCTGGGAAAAACACTCAACAAGCATACCTACTCAAGGAATCCTGGGATTTAGAGGCAGGACTCAGATGTCATCCTCCCCTATCCCACTCTTGGGCTTCTGGAAGAGAGGATAGAGTATTTAGAAACAATGCATTTGAATTCCAAGACTTTGAGACTCGTCAGCATTGAAAGGAGACAAGAGAGGCAGGGGAAGAGTTGAATACCTACTAATTACCAGGTACTACATAGACAAATTCTGTCATTATGAAATCTGTATTATCATTCCTAAGAAGAAAGTGAAACTGACAGAAGAACTTCTCCATAGAAGGAGAGGAACAGAGGTGACAATTTACACTGGCTCTTCTGGCCAGTGGAACACCCACTCACTTGTCTCTTTGTGTGATATGTGTATGTATTTTTGTATGAGTGTGAACACATATGAACACTATGTGAATGCACATGTGGAAGCCAGAGGATGTGAGAATGACCTTTACAATATGGACAGAATCTAGACTAATGACTTTTAGTCATTTTTTTGACCTTGCACCAAAAAGCTACTGTTTATAATGTAAGCAAGCTCACCTGAGCCATGTGCTCTTGTGACCTGGGCACCTGACCTTAATCCCACAGGACTCCACTTTGGTCTCCACCCAGGATAGTGAATGAATATGGCTGTGCATGTTTAACATATCAAAGCATCGAAATTAGTGTGTTATTCCTATTGAAAACAGTGAGAATAACAGAAATCTGCTTTATATTATGTGTAGGATATATTTTAGACCTAGATCTAGAGATAAAAGGCAAACTTCTCTGATAGGGTGGATCCTAGCTTCTACTCTCCAATTATTACTGGAAAGACTGCTTCATTAAAAGTATGTGTGAAGCCTGGTTTACGAGCACAGTTCCAAGAAACATCAGAAGGAACAAAGTCTGAGTTTGGGTCTACTCTGGGCCGTAATACTAAGAGCTAAGAGTCAAGCTGTTTCTTTCTTCATGTATAACTGTGGTGTGGACTAGCAGTGCTGTGAAAGGACCAAGCTGTGGTGCCGGCCCTGGGAATGCACCTGGTTTGAGACAGTGATCTTTGCCATTTGCTGCTGTGTACTTCAGACTATCTTGCCATCAGCTTCCAGGGATCCTCCTGTCTCCACCTCCCATCTCCCCATACGAGCTTGTGGGTGACAAATAGATGCTACTGCAACCCGCTTTACATGGGTTCCCTGCATGGGATCCCAGTGCAATTCCTCACAAGTTTACAACAAGCACTTTACTCACAGAGCCACTCCACAACCCTTGACACACTCATTCTTAGTTTGACCTTTTTGCCAATGATGTTGGCTGATGAACCATAGACAGGCATCACTATAGTCAGAGACAAGAAAAGAGCTATCTGCATTCTGGTGTGTGACATACTTGGAGAGCTTGAGGGACAGAATAAAGGAAGACTTTGATTCCTAGAAAGATATTGGCTGAGACATCATAGGTCAAAAACAATTAGGATGGCTAGAAGATGGCTCAGTTGATAAAGCACTTTTCTCACAAGTATGAAGACCTGAGTTCTGATCCCAGATAAAGCCAGGCAAGGTAGTATATGTCTGTAATCCCAGTGTCTCTGCACGGTGGGAGATGGAAACAGGAGACTCTCTGGAAGTGCGCAAGCCAGCTAGCTTGGTGCACAAATCAGAGAACAGAAGACCCTGTTTCATGCAAGGTGAAAGGTGAAGATCAACACCCAAGTTGTCCTAACACCTCCACACACATGCATACACACATAATGCACACACACAAAGATATTAAAAATAGGATTGTTTATCCATGACCTTGACTATGCCCCTAAGCTTAGCATGGCCCAGAGGAGCAAAGCATTATGGACACACACACACACACACACACACACACAGTCTCACACTATCACACACATAACATTATCAAATACACATTTTCTCCTTTCTAGAATGTTGCTTTTACCTGAGCATCCAGTTTGGAAGAGAACTGTGCCTCCATGAGGGAGGAAATAGATTTTTGTCCTGTCTTTTAATCAGTCCTGAAGTTTGGCTAGACCACATATTTTCTCCTATTCACATAGAGAAATCTTCCCAAAGATCCTCCAAGGAAACAGCCTTGCCCAAACAGGCCTGCCCAAACCCCCAATTTTGAGACTGGAAATTTTATCTAGCTATTGGCTTCTTCTTGAATCACATTTTCAACTGAAGCCACGGATTTCCTACTGACAGCCCCACTGCACGTTCACCACTTCGACACTTAAACCCAAACTGTATGCAGCCATTTCTCATAAAAACACTGAGCTTGCTTTTCCTCCGATGTCGAGCCATGTATAAAGGCCTATTGCAACATGAGCCAGAGCCACTAGCTCTACAAATCAGAGAATGTAATTCAAATCTGTGGCTTAAGACAATTGCAAGTCCTTCCATGCCACAGCCCATCCAGCCCATCCTTCCACCGCCCCCGCCCCCAGCTAGTAATCAAAGCAGCTATTGTGAAATGTGATGACTTGGAAAGGTCTAAGTCACTAGTAGCAAACTGATAGGGTGTGGTGTCATGTGACTCCTCTTAGTGAGATATGAACATATATCTATTCACCCCAGAGAGGATACCAACAAGAGACCAAAAAAAGTGTTCTACCCAAGTCCATCTTGGTAAACCAGTGACTTCACTGAGTTTACTTACAAGACCATGGGTGACCCAAAGGCGATGCATTACACAAAAGCCACCCAGCATGAGTGATGGATGACTTGTGACAGCTGCATCCCTGGAGACCTGGGCACCACTTGCAGGCAACTCCACAGGTTAGAGAGTCTCTTCTCCCAAATAGTCTTACTGCTTATATACACTTGAGGAAGGAGAGATTCTTCTCCTGAGACTTGAGAGTTGTTTAGTTCCTGAGTCTTAACCAGCATCCCTGTAGGATAAGATATTTCCATTTTGAAAGGGAATTACTGCACAACACCTGGTCTAGGCCCATCCACTAGATATTCACCTGATCAGTACCATATCTGGAAATGCTAGTGTGGCTGCTAAGACTTTAAATGTTTCCCAGAAACAGTCCATTTTTACCTTCTCTTGGACTATATAGTCCACAGATAGATCTGACTAGGTGGAGAAATGGGGTGGCCACAGCCTGTTTAAGCGACTCACTCCTCTGAGATCTGTGGTCCCCAGCATTCCACAGTGCCTCACACCCAGTCTGTGTCTGACACCTTGTCTGCACTGCCACTGAAAGACTTTTAAGATTTCCACCCTAGGATGGAGAGATGGCTGCTCTTGTAGAAGGCCTAGGTTTGGAAGCTGGGCACAGTGGTGCATGCCTTTAATCCTAGCACTTGGGAGGCAGGGGCAGGCGGATCTTTGTGAGTACAAGGCCAGCCTGATCTACAGAGTGAGTTCCAGGACAGCTGGGGCTACAGGGAGACCCTGTCTCGAAAAGACCGGCTTCAAAACATTACTATGAAATTCACGAATCTAGAAATAAATGAAAATTAACAGTTTAGCAATTTACATTGGTTGCGCTGAATGGCCAAGCTTTATAACTTCTGTAAAGAAGGAAGGAAGGGACGGAGGGCCAGAGGGAAGGAGGGGAAGGGAGGAGAAAAGAGAAGAGAAGGAAGGAAGGGATATTTAGGAAGGAGATTTAAAGGAATGCCCTAATTAGTGTCTGTTACGTTACTGGAGGTCATCTTTGGAAAATCCTTTTTGTTTGTAGGAATGTTTCTAGCTTCCTATCAAAATACTAGTGAAACAAGTTCTAATACTTTGATCAGAGATTGCAAAAGTGGTTTTGATGTGAATGTGAATTTTTGAGAAGGTAGGGTAGGACGGAGTTTCTTCTCTGCAGCAGAGTTAGAGCAGGGCCTGTAGGCCTCCGTTTATGGAGAAACGGAGCAGCTAAATGATTTGTTCAACGCTGCCCAGCACGAAACTGATAAAGTGGCACTTTGAACCTAGTGAGCTCTTCTAACTTCAAGGCCAAGTGCCTGCCACTGTATCGCGTTACCTCCATAAATACGAATCGCAACTCCATCCGCCAAGCAGAACCCCTTCCTTAAGCCAGAGAGGAATCACGTGTATAAACAAAGGTTCTCCACACGCCTGCCTGGTGCCCACCCTTCCTGGCTGTGGATGCCAGCCAACCTTAGCTTCTTGGCTACAAAGCCACGTTCTGGATAAAGATGGCATCCCGTTAAATATTTTGTTCAATGTAAACAACAATTTTACATTCAACCAGCTTCTAATACATTCATTTGAAGGAGCCGGCTCCATAGCCGACCCCAAAGCACTAAATTTGGGTTTTAAACTCTGTTTCCAAGTATTAATTTTGAGTGGAAACAATTTTGGTTGAATTCAGGGATTATAAATATCCCCCAAGAGTCTTGGGGCGCTTGGCGGCTGTCTCCGAGCCTCGCTCTGGTTTCTTCCTAGGGAACTGCTAGATTCGAAGTAGACAGCCTTTGGCATGTAGCAGCTCCAAGCGCCTGTAGCCACCTTTAAAACATGATCTAGAAATGTTGATGTTATAAATGACCATTTTTTCCAAAATAAGGTTTGCAGGAGGGAGTCGAAAGCAGAGTTGGATGCCAAGAAGTCTTGGAAGGAGGGTTTCCATGCAGTGAGATCCGGTTACCTAGTCCCTAAGAAGAATGAAGAAATATCTTGGGGCAGCAATTCCTATAGTTTTGGATCTAAAACAATGGACTCAGTGGAGGCGCTGTGTTTGTTACTCTTTGGGTGCACTAATTTTACCCACCCATGCAGGAGCCATGGATCATTTTAGACAGACAACTGGAAATGATTTTTTTTCTGAGAGATATTAAGGGGCCCCCTAAGTCACAGTTGTGTGGTGTTTTATTTGAAATAAACAATACAATGCAAGAACCCGTGCCTACAAACCCCTGTGGTAATAGTATACTCAGAGGGGGACTATTTAAAGAGAAATCAAAGTATGTTTTAAGTCAGTCCTGACTTCTGAAACGGGAATCCCAATGAAGCCCAGATCATGAAAATGTTGTCATTGAAACCACTGTGGCTGAACTTTTCATAAGATGACCCTGAGCTTGAGGGACATCTCTGTGCATGTGAGCTTAACCCACATGCGAGGAAATGGCCCTGTGACTGCTGTGTGTACCTTGGGATCTCATGATTATTGTGTCCTACTGTGGTTATAGTTTCCTCCAGGTTTCAGTGGATGAAGGGATATGGCTGGACCTATAAGAGTAGGTAATTCCATAAGACAGCAGCTCAGGAGAGAGGGAGAGAGAGGCCAGCCCCCAGCTGACCCCTCCTTGACATCCTGCCACTGAGGCTATAAAAGATGGAGATTTTGCCAGGAAGTGGCAGGAACACAGAAGCTGTCAGTTTGCTCCCCTGGGGAAGAGTCAAAGTGGACACAAGAGGTAGAGTCCAAGGGTAAGAGAATAGCATGGCTGGTGAGGATTTTAACCGGGGTTATTATAACCAGGGATCTCTGAACATGGAGCTGAAAACATTTCCTACAGAGCCCTCAGCAGCCCCCACAGGGAGCACTCAGGCCTGGATGCCCCTCCAGCTTCACCTCCTTGAGGCACAGGGCTCAGGCTTCCAGAAGCTCTGTTGCTTGTCTGTCGCTGGATGTAGGCACCTGACAGGGGCAGACTAGAACTGAAGTTGCAGAGAACACTTTTAGCAGCTGGAAGAATGGCTCTCTTCTGTGCTAAGTGGGGTGCAGCACGAGGGTAACCCCTGTAGCAATCAGTGACTTAAATGTTTCATAGGTGGTGCCAGTTTTAGGGCACAGGACAAGATGAATATTGCTAGCTTACATGAAACATTCTATCCAGAAACTGGGCCATCAGTGTGCCATGAGGACACAGTCATGCTCAAGTACCATCTTCTCAGATCCCCAAATCATCATTTTTTTCTCCAAAGAAAAATAGCTAAACTATTGCATCTAACTATAAAACCAAAAGCAAATGTCTTATTCCAATTAAAATGAAACAACTGATTATCTCTAAGGCAGAAAGGAACAATTAGTAAAAATAACAAATGCAGATTTTCTTTTTACTTCCATTTATTTTTTCAATTTTGCTTTTGCTTTTTAAAAAGCTTTTGTATGTAAGTGTACTTGGGTGTGTGCACTGTATGTAAGTGTATGTGGGTGTGTGCACTGTGGCACATGCCTGCCAGTGCCATGGAGGCCAGATGTGGAGTCAGATCCTCTGGAGCTGGAGTCGTGAGCTGCCCACGGGTGTTGGGAACAGAATCCAGGACCTCTGCAGGAGCCATCTCTGTGTCCATTTTATTATGATTTTTATTTTTTATTTTACTTTGAGACACTGTATCACTCTTGTGAGTTGATTTTTAGATATAAATTCTGTGAAGTTACCAGTTGAAGGCCCTCGAGGACCCATGTATCAAACTTCACAATTATTTGTGGAAATGCTTGTCATCTGTATATTCAAATGTCAGCCAAGGTCTCAGTTAGGCAGAACACTTTATTTAAAGTAAATCCTGGGGCTGGAGAGATGGCCTAGCGGTTAAGAGCGCCGACCGCTCTTGCAGAGGACCCGGGTTCGATCCCCAGCACCCACATGGCGGCCGAGAACCGTCTGAAACTCCAGTTCCAGGAGAGCTCCAGTTCCAGGAGAACTCCAGTTCCAGGAGAACTCCAGTTCCAGGGGAATCTGAGACCCTCTTCTGACCTCCGCGGCATTGCACGACACGGGTGCACAGACTTGCATGCAGACAGTACATTCATACACATACAGAAATAAATAAAATTAATTAAAAAAAAATAAAGTAAATCCTGATAGCACAAGCCTGTAATCTCAGCTACTCTGGAGGCTGAGTCAGGGGGATAGCAAATTCAAGACCTACCTGGGCAAGACCCTATCTCAAATGGTTTAAAAGGTAAAAAAAAAAAGGGGGGGGTCTTGGCTATAGCTTCCTGGTGAGGTCCTCACCTAACATCAGTGAGAGACCCTAACTTTAATCCCAATAACTTAAAAACAGATGATAGATAGTTGGTAGAAGATAGATAAATAGGTAGATGATTGATTGATTGATTGATTGAAATAATAGATTGTGAGTAAATAGTTGATAGACGGTCAATTGACCAATCAATAGACATGATAGATATATGATTGATAGAACATTGTTACATGATAGATAGATGATGGAGATATATAGATGCTAGACCAAACTGCTTTTAAAACTTCTGGTAGCAGCATAATTCTTTTGAAAACTGTAAATCCCATTTCTTTACCCTCTTAAATGATTTTGCCCATTTTGCTCAGCCTTTTTCAACCAGGGATTTACTACCAGCTAGCAAACCATATTATTTAGCTGTATTATTTTCTGGTTTGCTCCTCTAGAAGTGTAAGCTTCATGTAGGTAAAGATAGTGTCCTGACTGTTCATGAATACATTCTAAATTCCCATAACATTTCCTACACAGAGTCAGCACTCTGTGTAGGAAAGAACAACCTGCGATTTCCTGTGCTTTTTCCCTTTACAAATCACTACTTAGGAGTTTGCTCTGGGACCAGTGTCATTAAATGAAAGATACCACTGCTCATCTCTCTTTTCCCCACCCCATCCTCACCACAGAGCAGTCTCAAAATCCTGATCCTAAGCACACAACAGATTATTAGGACTATTAGGACAGAGCGGTGTAGCTGCAGAGCCTGGAGCATCCATCGAAGTTCTGTGCTCTCTGCTGCCATTGTCTGTGGACCCCAAACTTTGAACACACTCAGCTGTGTTAGGGTTTTCGAAACTGGGTGGGAGGGGGCTCTCAGCCAGTGGGAGGGAGGTTGATGATTTCCATATGCTTTGTCTTCTCAGATGGACTTCTCAGCCCACTGTTATGCATCTACTGATGCCTTTGTTCATCAAAGGTACCTGACCCCTAGACCTGGCTGAAGAAATCTTACTGAGTAAAGGATGCTCCTTGATATCCTTCTAAAAAAGCGTACAGAATCTTCCCAGATATCTCAGGACAGTTCTTTCATGGAATGTCTCCACCTGGCACAGTCCACTGCACCTGAGGCAAAGGAAATTCCACCACACTCCGAACCAACTAGTAGACCACGGAAAGAAAAAAAAAAAACAATGGCTGCCCCCTGTGAATGTGAAATGCCCCCCACAGACTGCGTTTGCATGCTTGGTGTTCAGCTGTGTTTTAGAAGGTTTTAGAATATTTAGGAGGTAGAGCCTTACTGGAGGAAGAGTGTCACTGGATACCAGCCTTGAGACTTCATAGTCCAATCACGTTTCCTATTTGCTCTCTGCTTGCTGACTACAGATGCAATTTGACCAGTTGGCCTCCTACCCTCGCCAACATCTTTCCCTACTGTGATGGAACAATTCCCGTTGGACTGTGAGTCAGATAAATCTCCAGGGCCCACCTTAACAACCTTCTTTATTATTAAGGGCTTATCTTGTGAGAATGAAAGACTCCTTTACTAAAGCACCATAGAAAATGGTTGAACATTCAGGGCTGTCCAAACTTTGGACATTATGGCATGATGCTATCACCTTCAAATGTGCTGGGCAGTATTCATAGCTATGCTGGGACACCTAAGGCTTGCAGGTGGTGAGTTGGACACACCTGCTAGATGATAGAGTCTCTGACTTGAGATGGTTTGATTTTTTTCACTTTTATAGTGGTACAAAAGCAATAAGCATTCAGTAAAAACCAAACCTCACATTTTTAATCTGGCTCTTTTCCCAACTTAAACTTTTATGCTTAGTAGGCTAGATGCATTAAATGTGTAAACTGGATGCCTGGAAAGACCCTGTGACTACAGAGGCTGCTTGACTGATTAGAACATCACTGATGTGGAGAGTTAGGAATGTTGCAAGCCCAAAGTCAAATTATCTTGCACCATCTTTAACTCCTTTAATAGGCATGCATTGCCCTCCTCTGAATGTGACAAACGTCTTTGTGATTATAAAGTAAATCCTCTGCAATGTTCAAACAGGCCCCTAATATCCACCAACCAAAGGGTGAAGAATGTCATGAGATAGCAGTGAGGCCTATAGCCAAGTTTGCTTTGCTGAAATATACCTGCCTGAAGTTCCCAGCAATGCATTTTTTAAAAATTCGGCAGTTAAGAGCACTGGCTGCTCTTTCAGAGGACCAAGGTTCAATTCTCAGCAGCAACATGACGACTAAAACCATCTGAAATTCCAGAGGGGATCCTACATCCTCTTCTGACCTCCTCAGGCATTGCATGACATGGGTGCACTTAAATACATGCAGGCAATCCAGTCATACACAAAATAAAAACAAATGAAAAATAAAATATTTAAAGTGTGCTGACTTATGACTTTCTTTGTTCTGTATCTATAAAAATTGTATAAAATTGCTACTTCATTGGAACATGATATTTGGGGAGACCTAAATCTGTGTTCAGGCCATGCTCACTCGTATTTGGCTCCAGAATAAACCATCTCTTTTGTTCCTTTGAGGTAAAAACTCTTTTTCTTTTATCAACAGATGCATTTTTGACTGAGTGATATTTTTAATTTACCATATGTTTATCAGGACAGAACTCAATTCTGAGTCAAAGAATGGCTGCAGCTTGTATGAAAATATTATTAATTAAACAATGAATACATGCCCTTCCTTCTTTCCTTTCCTTTCTTCCTTATTTCTCCCTTCCTTTCTTTCTTTCTTTCTTTCTTCTCTCATCTATATTTTTAAGAGAAAACTATCATGTCTAATAGTACTACCCAGTGCTAGCTTATTAAGCCAAGACTAATAGATCTGTCCATTGAACTCTGTGTGTGTGTGTGTGTGTGTGTGTGTGTTCAACCATTCAGATGTGAGAATGCTTTTTATAGAGTTTTTTTTTTCCTCAACTTAGGGATGCTAACTAATCAAAAAGAAAGAGAATCCCTTTTTAATTCCCAAGCCCCTGGTATTGTGGAAAAATAGTATTTCAGGCATAATCTGGAGCAAAACTGGATGAAAATTATTTAAAAGGATGAAAAGGCAATTTGAGAATCTGTAAGTACACCAGGGTTTACACTTTTCCTACAAAAGATAAACATTTGTTTAAGTCAACCTGAATGCCTGCTGTGGAGGTATGCAGATGGAAAATGTTGACAAGGCAAGCAGGGCCAAGAGGTGTGAAATTTAAGCACATTATCACTCACTGTCAAGACTAATGACTCTCATCAAGGTGGAGGAGATTGGTATAAATGCAAAAATGATTTTCCTTGGCAATGGAAGCACAAGAGAGACCTTCGCCAATTATTTAGGCTCTTGTTTTCCCAGACAATACACCTCATTTGTTCTTGGCTGTGATGTCCTTATAAGAATGGAGGTTCTCGTGCCCCCTATGGAGGATCCATCTCAGGCAGTACTTTTATCTGTAACACACATATTGCCCAATGTATTGAGCACAATGTGAGTGGGAAGTGATATGTTCTGCAAACCTTCTGATTCAATGGAAATGTATGAATTCAAAGACCTCCCAAGAAATAGAACCAGGACACTTTCATGAAAGGTCCACTGGAAATATCTCACATATAAGATCATATTCATATTAGCCCATCCAAAAGATGCAGAAAGGAAAAGAGACCTTGAATGCTATTTATGAAAGTGCACTCTTTTTCTTCAAAATAGAAGAGGGCTGAGGAGATGACTTAGTCAGTAAAGTGCTTACCTTGAAAGAACGAGGGCCTGAGTCCCATCTCCCAGAATCCACCAGTGCTGGAGAAGCAGAAGCAAGAGGATCCCAGGGCTTCCTAGCCAGCCAGGGTAGCAAATGGGTGAGCTCAACAAAAGACAGGGGTATCTCAAAATTAAGGTGGAGAGCAACTGAAAAAGACCCCCAATGACAATTTCTGGCCTCCACACAAACATGTATACAAATATATGAACACGTACACACACACACACACACACACACACACGTTAAATATTTTTTTTAAAAGAGAAAAAAGATGAAGGAAGTTAAACTAATTTACTCATAGTATTTGTCATCTACAGAGTTATTCAGATAATAAGCACAGTAAAATTGAATGTGGGCTCATCTTCATTGGCATGAAGGTTACATTCATAAGCACTGCTTGTTTTAATAGGTTTATTGCCTCATTGTGGACATGTGCAATTGCACTGGATGGATATGCTTTGAATATTTTTGTAATTGTGGATAGTGTAAAAGTCATTTTCTGTTAGATTGCACAAATCCATTCCATTAGGAGAAGGATACATTATTGTAACAGGATTAATGTGCCACACATAAACATAACCGGTCATATTCTGTTTGATAAATTATCTCATTTTAATCGGAATGTAAAGAGATTTCAGGATAGCTCCTCGTTTGATTTGCATAATTGTATTACAGACAGGCAAATTGCATTATATTCTTCATTAACAATAGATGGCTTGTATAACTATTGTATTCTTGAAGACGCTGCTCTCTTATGCATCCTGCAATTTGTCATCTGCTGGAGTCACCTAGGAGTTTGGTCTGGAGAGAAAAGAAGCTAAAAAGATCACTTGATTTTCGCTGAGTCCAGTTAATATCTTCTCATCCGATTGAGCTTCGGTTATGCTATTGTTTGTTTTAACAAATTGCAACCAGTGGCAAAGAACTTCTTTTAAAAATCTTCTAATGCGAGGTCAATTCAGCCCTTATAGATTTCCACAGCAGAAATGTCAGCGCTCCTAACGAACTCTGGGTATAAAAATGTAAATTAAAATTAAATTAGAACCATACGATTGATTTTATGTTTTGACTCTGGCAGATGCTCTGTCCGAGGGAACTTGCCTTTCCTCTCTGCAGCCCAGATGAAAGCTAACAAGTTGTATCTCCTCCTGGGAAATGCATGGTGTTTACAGTCACTTAGAGGTGATTATGGCTGGGTCTGTGATGCTCAGCTAATGACAGCTGTCAGCAACCCCTTAAAAGCACCTTGCAGCCCTCTTAAGCATTTCAGTCCATCTGAAATTCTTCCCTTTCTCAGCCAGGAACAGACTCCTTTCCTATGATAGATATCGTCTTTACTAGGGGCCCTGCCAGCCTTGTAAGAGGTGACTTGGTTTGACCTCACGTGAGCATCTTGGTTGCAGTGCCACACCCAGCCCAGGACCGCAGCTCAGCAGAGCATCAAGCCTGCACTGAACACATGAGTGAGTAAACGAGTAGATGAATGAACCAGGAGATTCCAGCAACACCCCCAGGATTTCTGGACGGAAACCTGTGGGGAAAAAATAGCATTTCCCAGTCTAAGGAAAGCATACCACCTTCCACGTCATCCATTAGATAAAAAAATAGGAGAAGACACGAAAGCCACCCCCTACCCATCCCACACTTGGCTTTTGAAAGCTTCCAAGGCACCTTGATCTTTATTTCATTAGCGTCTCAGAACAGCCCTCTGACACAGGTAGAAGCAAAGACCAGCACTGAGGAAATAATAGTTGTCTGGAGAAGGTGAAGGGGAGCTTGTGGAAGGAAGGGGGAGGAACAACAAACTTGTGTGTGTGTGTGTGTGTGCGTGTGTGTGTGCACATGTGTGTGTGTGTGGTGTGTACATGTGAATATGTACACATGCATATGGAGGCCAGAGGTCAGCATTCCATGTCTTCTGCAATTGCTGTCCACCTTATACTGGTGACAGAGTCCTTCACAGAACCTGGACATCACCACTTAGGCTAGGCTGGAAGGCTGCTGGTCTCCAGGGATCCTCCAGTCTCTGCCTCCCCAAAGTTGGGTTTACAGACACCTGCCACCCACTCCAGCTTCCAACATGGGTTCAGGGGATCTGAACTCTGGTCCGAATGCTTGGAGGGCCAGTCTTACTGACGAGCCCAGCCCAAGGCAGCTTCCTTATTGTTCTTGCCACCCTTCTGGCCCCACTGTGCACTGTGCTCAAGCCCATCTCCCTGCTCTTGTCATCTAAGTCCCAGCCTGCGTGAGACCCCTGGCTGCTCACTGCTCCTGTATCTCTAACCATGGGAGGGGGTTAACCCTACCACTACCCTCTCATTCTTTCCCTGGGTTCTGCCTTTAGAGAGGACTGACCATCTAGTGATCTGGGCTGTGAAACTACATGCATGTGAGTATACTCATTCTGTTATTTATTTATTTATTTATTCATTTATTTATTCATTCACTCATTCAATCATTCATTATTGTTCTGGCTTTTTGAAACAGGGTCTCGCTATATAGCCCCATTTTGCCTAAAACTCACTACACAGACTAGGCTGGTCTCAAACTCACAGAGATCTGTCTGCCTCTGCCTCCTGAGGGTTGGGACTAAGGCTCATGCCACCACACCTGGTGAATGTACTCATTCTAAATCACAAAACTACTGTTCCTCTACTTAACAAACACCATCAAAGTGGTAATTCAAAGGTGATCTCAACATGATTTCCTGATCCTTCCAGGAATTACTGCCTCTCTCCAGCTTCTGGAATCTCAGGCCCACAGAGCTCCTTCCATATGGCAACTTCTGACCCAAGATGCAGCCTCCCCAGAAATTATTGTCTGTATGTCCTCTTGACCCTTTCTTTACAAACTTATTATTTCCTAATCCAAGGCAGTTAATTCAGGATCCTGAGGGAAGAATTATGTTCCTTCACAAGCCTGGTGTGGGGTGTTTGCTTCAACTCTGGGCCTTTTCAAACTTCCTCTAGTCTCATTGTAAAGTGTTCATCCCCGGGAACTTCCCTGGGATTCATTCCACCACACCTGATGCTCTGAGCTCTTGGGCCAAGCTGTGCATTCTACTAGGACTTGGGCATGGATGAATTAACGTTCAGAAGCAGAGCGACCATGGCTCAGGAGGCTTTGTGCACTGTGGGTTCAACTGGAAGAGCAGAGGAGAGCAGACAGAGAAGAGGAATTCAGACATAAAGGAGAGAAGAGAAAAAGAGAAGAAAGGAGAGGAGGGGAATGGATAGGAGAAGACAAAGAGGAAGATGGAAGGGGAGGATCGGTAGAGCCCCTCTCCTACCTAGGGGAAGATGCTGTAGACAGAAGGCAAAGATGCTGTCTGGACAGGAAGGCCTATAGCAGAGATTTCTCTGCCGTAACTGCTTACTCAATGTTTACAATGTATTTGAAAAGTGCCTGATTTATGACTTTCTTTGTTCTATTAGTATGAAAACTTCAGTAAACTGCTTCCACACTGGAAACAGAATTTGAGCTGATGTAAATCTGCAAGGCCAGACTATGACACGGAACTCTCACATTGCAGCCCTGGACCTATGAGCTCTTGTGGTCGCAGTAATGACTACAAGATGCTGCCCTACAACTGGTTTTGAGGCACTTGAAAACCTTTTATTTGTATCTAAATACAGGCATATGCCCCATAATGACCTTTCTATTGATGACAGACTAGACAGTGTTCCCATAAGATTATGTAATCAGGGAGATGGGAAGATGCCTCAGTCAAGCAAAGAGAGGGAATGCTGGTGCTCAGCTCTCTTCCTCCTTTTTATACAGTCTAGAATTCTAGCCCACGGGATATTGCTGTCCACCATTGGAGTGGCTCTTCCCACCTCAATTAACCCACAGACATGCCCAGAAGAGAGTCTCTAAGATGATTGTAGATCCTATAAAGTTACAGTCAAAATGAACCACTGCAAATAATATCTGAGTTCCTGTTGTGAGTAACTGTGGACACAAGAGTCTCAAGATCTGGAACTGGTGATACAGAGGGTATCACAGAGCACACAGAGGATGCATTGGGACAAAGCCGTAATCTGCAGATTCCAGACTTAAGTCAGTGGAAACACACAAACCAGATTTCATAATCTCTGCAAAAAAGGGAAGGTAGGAAAGAAGAAAGGAAGGAAGGAAAGAAGGAAGGAAGAAAGGAAGGAAGGAAGGAAGGAAGGGAGGGAGGGGAGGGAGGGAAGGAGGGAGGGAAGAAAGGGAGAAGGCAGGAAGAAAAAGCAGTAAAGACAAAGGGAGAAGAAATCAACGGAGTGTGGCAAATACCCTGACCTCTGGTAAGTGTCAGGGACAGGGCTCTGACTTCTGAACCTCTTGGCTGAGTCCACAGGGGGCATTTTAGATGGAGTGGAGGAGAGGATCTCAAATGCCTTTTCTTTCCAACAGCTCCAAGCAAGAACAATGCAAATGAAATGTAGTCTTCCTTTTATCATGCAACAAGAATAATTAGGAAACAGGGAGAAATGACAACTAATAATGAGCATCTTTTCCTCCTAATTAAAATTTAACGACTGTATTTCTTCCATTATGGTCCAGAGCTGCAATGTGAAGTGTATGTTAACAAGTCCAGCTTTCGAATAGCACTGCCTCCTAGTGCCTGTGGCTTGGCCCAGCCCTGCTGTTGCAGGCCATGAATGCTCTGCCTTTACAGCTACTCAGAGTTATGTCCTCATGGCCCACTGGCCTTGGCAATGTAAACCTGGATGGCTTGCATGGGTCAGTATTAGGAGTGGTTTCCTATAGGCAATAATTGACAAGTATTCTAATTCCTTGGATTCCAAGGAAAGAATGGGCAGCTTGGTGACAAATTTAGGCAGGGAAAATGTGTCCATGAGTCAGCTTCTCTGGGAGAAAGAAAACACCCCACCACCACACTGTGGTGAAGTCAGACACAGGACATTCAACATGCAGAGCAACAGGTCAGAGACACTATCATTTGCAAGGTCTGAGGGGTGTGTCTGTGTGTACTGTGTGTGTGTCTGTGTGTGTGTGATGTGTTTGTGTGTGCCCGTGTATATATGTGTGGAGGGCATACGTCAACATTTGATGTCTTCCTTAATTTCTTTCCACCTTATTTTTGAGACAGAGTCCCTCACGGAGCCTGGAGCTCACTGGCTCAGCAAGCCTGGCTGGAGCTCACTGACTCGGCAAGTCTGGCTGGCCAGTGAGCCCCAGGGATCATCCTGTCTGCTTCTCTCGTACTGGAACTACATGTGGCAATTGACAAGCATTCTGAGAGCTCAAACACAGATCCTCATGCTTCTGTGACAAGCGCTTCACTGACTGAAACACCTTCCCAGCTTCTCTCCTTGCACTATGTTCTTTCCTTGTGTGTAAAACCTAGCTTCTCTCAAGGGATTCTCCTGCACTATATTCCCCAGCTTCCCTTGCTATTAGTTTGCAAGCATGGTTGATCAGAGGTCTACCAAGAAGGCTTTGATTTGGGGCAGAGTGATAGAGTGGACCTGGGAGCTTGCCAAGAATTGGCTTTTTGTTTTGTTTTGTTTTGTTTTGTTTTCCCAGTGATTTTGATTGTTCTAGCTGTGAGGGTATCACTTCCTGTGGTGGCCACAGTAGATTATGTTGTCTGCAACTTGAGAGCCTGACCCTTAGAGGAAGTGATATGCCCACAGCATCTCAGTCTGTTGTGGGAGAAATGTTGGAAAGAAGGGGGTTCAGTGATTGCTGCAAAGGGGGAAATTGGAAGAACAAGAACAAGGCTCTGTAACTGGTCCGTATTAGTTACTCATCTCATTGCTGTGAAAAGGCACCTGACAAAGTAACTCAATGGAGGAAGGGTTTGTTGGGTCTCACAGTTTGAGGTTCCAGTCCTTCATGGAGGGGAGGCTTGGCAGTGGAAGTCGCTCACACTGGTCCGCTGTCAGGAAGCAGAGAGATGAATGCTGGCACTCAGCTCCCTTTTTCATTTTAATCCATGATCCCAGCTTATAGAATGGCACTGCCTAGAGTTAGGGTGAGTTTTCTCACCTCAATTAACCCAATGTAGAAGCTCCCTCACAGACATGGCTGGAGATTTGTCTCCTAGATGATGGCGCACCCTTTCAAGTTGACAGGCAGTGTTAACTGTCACGAGCTATTTATGTCTAAGGTCTGCATGTGTATGCAATCCACTTTCTTCCATGCCACCCGCGACTGTACCTTAGGCTCCAGCTCACAGACTCTTACCACAGCTGCCACAGTAGCCCAAGGTCACAGGCTCTGCTGCAGCCGTGGTAAGTTTTAGCATGGCATTTCCTTCTCCTACATATAGGCTTCCTGGAGCTTGCTTTATCCTTGGGTCAAACTCAGAAATTTGTATAATGCCCACAAAAACCTATGTGACCTACAGCCTCCTCCTCTCCTCTCTCCTTCCCTTTTCTCACATTGGCCACAGTCTGCCTAATCCACACAGTACTTCTAGAAGGTCTTCATTTTCCCTACCTAATTCAGAACTGGTAAGACACCCATCTGGTAACTCTGCCTTCTTGGCCTAGCTTCTTGTCCCTGGTTAATTCCATTGTGATCCTGGGGATGCCTTTGCTATCGCAAGGCTAGGGAAGGGCTACCGAAGCCCCAGAATCTTCCTGTCATCATAACCAAGCCCCTTCTGCAAGAGTTCATTAAGTGGCGGTCTACTGGAGATTTGTACTCCATGGCCACTATGTGCATTACCACCAGCATCCCTTGAGTCCGGATGGAGGTTTGGACATGTGATGTAATGAGTGCCACTTCTGAGCTTAGGTAGCTCTGTCCACCAAGCAAAGGGAAACAAAGACCTAGGCAGTGCTCCATCAGAAAATGGAAGGATTAGAGGTCCTGGAATTCTGCCCTGCCTTCTCAATAAACATGTTGAACTGATTTATATATATACATTGGGAATTAGGGCTGGAGAGACAGCTCATCGAGTAATGTAAGTGTGAGGGCCTGAGTTTGGATCCACAGAACTCATGCAAAAGCCAAATGTGGTAGTGTCTACCTGCACTGCTTCCATTCCTATGGTGAGATGGGGCAGAGACAGGAAAACCTCAGAAGCTCGTGGCCAGACAGCCAGGTATATGCCAGGGTGAACAAGAGACTCTGTATCAAGCAAAGTGGAAAGCGAGGATTGACACCCAGGGTTGTCCTCTGACCTCAGCATGGGCACTGAGGCACAGACATGCCCCTACTCACATTAGATGCACACACACACACACACACACACACACACACACACACACAATCAACTTTATTATGTCAAAATACTGAAAATTAGGTAACTAAGCACAGCCTAGCTCCCACCAAGTCCAACCCTGAGCATTTCTTGATCCACTGTGAGCACGGCTGTGTCATCCCAGGATTGGTAGAGGGCTATCAAGCCACCAGGGAGACAAACCAATTCAGCAGGGAGCATTGGAGCAGAAATGGAAGGTCCCTCAGTGAGCCCACTCCAGTATTCTCAAAGTTCAGCCCTGATGGAACCTAGAGATGGAAAACCAAAGACAGTGAGCTGCATCATCTCATTTCCATGTAGCCACCCCTCATACGTCAGAGTCCTCTTTCTTTTTCCTACCATGAGTCTTATATCTACATGGAGTTTCTGGTGTGACACACACCCCCAAGAGAGAGGAAGACAATGGCACCATTTTTCTCTCCCTCATAATTAACTGAGTGACTTGATGGCTCAATAGAAAGCACTGGAGTGAGGGCCGTTTCCTCTCTCACTGCCTGTGTGTGCTTCTGTGTGTGTGTATATTTGTACTGTGCATGCAGATGTGGAGAAAGAACTGTTCAGTCAGACTAAACTGATCTCAAACACATGGTGTGGTCATATTTCCTGGAAGGGGTAATATAAAATTTTTTTCTTAGGATTATAACATTTTAGAACTAAAAAGAACTTCAGGAGCTGTTCTACATTTGCCCTTCATTTTACTATTGGAAAAACTGAGGCCAAGGCAGCCAAGATTCGTTCCTGACCGAGCACGTCTCAGCATCGTCTCCAGCCTCCTCTTCCAAAGCTCTTTCAACTTGTTCAGAGTTTGGGTTATTTTGTTTCCTTTTCCATAGGCTAAGGAAATTAAAATGAATGAGGTATGGCTAATATTACTTTGCTTATTCACTAAGACAAGAGAGACTTTAAAAGATGGCTGTAGAGACTTGGCCGTAACGGTGAGAGACAAAATCCACAGTCGCTTGTCTTGACCTTGGGTTTACATCCGAGACTCTTTTGCTCTCTGTCCTTTCCTGAGTCCTTCTATATCCAAATTAATCCCACTGGAAACTCTCATGGCAAATAGTTACAATTACTCTTTTATAAGCACTAAAGTGTATCCCAAAGACAGAGGTAAAAAATGATTAAAGAAAAGATTTCACACAATCCTAACTACAACAGTGACATGTTTGGCTTAAGTCTATAGGTAAGAAAACTGTGGGTCAAGGAGGTGAAGGAGGACAGGGAATGTGGCTCAGTTGCTTGAATGTTTGCCTAGCACACACGAAGCTTTGCTTTCCATTTCCAGGACTACATAAAGTAGGCATGGTGATGCACCCTTGTGATGCCAGTGTTCTGGAGGTGGGTGAAGCAGGAGGATCGGGAATGAATTCAAGGTCACCTTTGTCTGGGGAGAGAGAGAGAGAGAGAGAGAGAGAGAGAGAGAGAGAGAGAGAAGCTAATGAACTTACAGTCAAGGTGGCAAGATTTGAACTCAGGTCTGTCAGAACTCAGCCATCCTATTTCTATGTGACCACAGCCCTATTGCCTCTCTCACAGAAAAATGGAGGACCACATGAGATTGAGTAGAGTGATACAGAAGTTGTCCAGGAGATACCAAAACTGGAAGGGGGGCATCTTGGTGAGATGTGAGATGTCCTCACTGTGTGCCACCAGTAGCTCAGAGCCCCAGCAGCCCTTTAGATGGCACATGGCTATCCTTCTTCCTGTTCTTCCCTCCCCAAACAGTGCTGATTCCAACGCTACAAACCCACCAGTCCAGGCTAGCCACAAAGCCTGCAGTGTTCCACTGTAGATGCACAGAGAGTCCTATGGAAACCGTCTGCGTGTGGCTACTGGCCCTCACTTCACATCCTTCATTGCCGCCTGGATAGGAAGCAACACTGGACTCAGTTTAACTTCCTGCCACAGAGCACACACTACATAACACCATGCCTGGAGAGAGGAATGGGAGGTGAAACATTTAAACATGTATTACATAAATATGCTACATATACACACATAATGTGTCATATACGTGTACTAGATGCATTATATGTATGATTGTACACAGGATAAATATCTTAACATATATATATATATATATATATATAATCATACACACATTTATTCTAATGTTTTTCCAAAGATAATCATCGAAAATAATTGTAGACTGGGTAATTTATTGTTCTCTTTCCAGCAGGCTGTGCTTGAATCAAATGGGAGCCTCCTTCACTCTAGCATCTTCTGGCTTCTTGTCCTTGTGCTCAGTTCCTTGCTCCTGAAGGCTCTAATCACCATATGCCCAGCTCCTTCAGTAAGGCCAACCTGCTCATAGGACCTTCTGCATTTCCAATCCCACTTTTCTGGCTTCCCTAGTTTCTGATGAGTGGTTATTGCATCTTCCTGGACTGGGACTTTCACAAGCTTCTAAACACGTTTCAGAGATCCCTAGCTTGAAAATTCACCATTGGGTGGTAAACTGCCCAGAATGAGCTGCTTCCCAGAGACCTCTGTAGCAACCTTGCTACAACTCCTTTCCTTTCCTGCTCAGTACACCCAGTGACACACAGGTTGGCATGAAGAATGTGTCTTTTTTCTGAATGTTACACACACACACACACACACACACACACACACACACACGGGGGGGGGTGTAGAGAAGCTAGAGACCACATTCACTCTTATCTGACTTTAAACTCCCTACCTCATTTCTCACCTGCCTGGAAAAAGAGACTAAAAAGGGATGTGTCTTCTAAAATGCAGCCAAGGGTCCGAGGATGTCTGTTATGCAGCGCACTGGTTCTTGAAAGCTTAAGTTGGGATCCCTCAGCATGGTTTAGAAGAAGCAGTGAAGGACCAGGTAGAGACATATAGAGGTGCAGTATAACCACTAGCTCTTCCCACCAGACAGTCCATGGCTCTCATGTGCACTCCAGACCCCCAAGAGCGACTTGTCCACTGTGGCACATGATTACCTGGCTGGTGTAATGTTCCCCACACAGGAGGAAATCTCAGCAACAAGAGCTCATGGTTCACAGCTCAAGGGCACACTCAATGCCAAATGGTCATCTAAGGTACTGGAGGTATGGCTCAGAGGTTAAGAGTCTTAGCTACTCAGTTCCCAGCACCCACATCAGGCAGCCCAGTACTTCTATAACTCAAGCTCTGGGGGGCTCTGATTCTCTCTTCTGGCTTCCACAGGCACCTGCACACACATACAGAGGCACACAAGCACACAGGCACACAGACATACACATAAATAAATATTTTAAAATGTAAAAAAAGGTCACCCAGAGTGGCTACTATGGACTAAGCAATTTCTGTGGCCTGTGAGGCAAGATGCCATGGGCATCTTTTATTCTCTCTTCTCTCTCTCTCTCTCTCTCTCTCTCTCTCTCTCTCTCTCGTTCTCACTCATTTTTGAGAGGAGGTCTCCTAAAGTGCAGGCTGGCCTTGAACATACTCTGTAGCTGAGGATGACTTTGACCTTCTCATTTGCCTGCTTGTACCTCCTGAGTTCTGTAATTTCAGCCATGTATCACCCTGCCAAGTTGGTATGGTGCTGGTAATAGAACTTGAAGCTTTGGGGCTGGAGAGATGGCCTAGTGGTTAAAAGTGCTGACTGCTCTTGCAGAGGACCCAGGTATGATCCCCAGCACCCACATGGTGGCTGAGAACCGTCTGTAACTCCAGTTCCAGGGGAATCCGACACCCTCTTCTGACCTCCGCAGTGCTGCACGACACGGGTGCACAAACCTACATGCAGACAGTACATTCATACACATAAAAAAATAAAAAATTAAATAAAAAGAACTTGAAGCTTTTTAAAAATTATTTTTAATCTATTATTGTTTCATTATGATTTTCAATATAATTTGATGGTATAGAGTTGCTCCCCTACCTGCACCTCCCCACACTGCTCCGGCCCAATTTAATATAGTGTTATACAAATATGTGACCTATAGAGTCTAATTTCTGCCCCCAAATGTCCTTCAGTGTGGGGCCATCCACTGGAGGGTTAACATACCAAGAGTCCCATCCCTCTAAGAGCCCGCCTCTCTCCTTACCAGTAGGTGTCAGCTGCCCAAATTTCTTTAGGATGGGTTGGGATTTCTTATCTACTTTCCTGTGTCTGTGCAAAGATTTTGTCTGGGTTGAGCTTGCATGTGATTTGTGCATGCTTTCACCACTGTTGTGAGTTCATGTGAGGACTTGATCAGCTCTGGAAAATTCCGTGTTCTTGTGGTCATCCACCTCCTCCGCCTCTTCCAATCTTTCCACCCTCTCTTCTGCAATGATCCCTGAGCTTTGGGAGGCTGAAGTTTCAAGTATCCTGTTCAGGGATAAGCATTCCATGGCCTCTTCTACTCTGCACATTGGCCACTTGTGAGTTTCTGTGTTAATCCCTAACTGCACTAACTGCCGCATAAGGAAACATCTCTGGTGAGGGTCGAGAGATACATTCGTCATATGGGAAGAGGTTGCATTGAAAATGTGTCATTTACTGCTAAACATCTCACAGACGCTTATTCTCTGTGTTTGACCAGTCGTGACACTCCATATTAGTCTCTATCTGTTACAAAGATAAGCTTCTTCAATGAGTGGTGAGAGGTACACTTGTCTATAAATATGAGGATGCAAGCTGCCGAGGGAGAAAACCAATCAACGGTCCTGCCCAGCTGGAAAGTCTAATAAACAACAATGACTGGCCCAGCAAACTATCTCTATTAGTGCAGTAGTGGCACTTTTATCTTGGCTATAATCAACAGCTGTCTAATTGGAATTAAGGCCCACTCGATGGGAGGAAACTTAATTAATATGTGGTACTGTAAACGTAGCAAATACATAAGGCTGGAGAGGCTCCTTTTGTCGCATTGCTGGAATTTGGAGGTTTTATGCATGCTAGACAAGCCCTCCACCAAATGAGCTTCATCCAAAGCCCTGTGTGCACTATTTATAAGCTTTGCAAGAGCTCCAACGACAGCAACCATCGTCCTCGGAACAACATACTAGCAAGAAACAGGCTCGCAGAGGTTCACAAAACGAAGTGGGTGAGGTCCCTGGGTAGAAACCTGTCCTAGTTACATTTCTATTACTGCGATAAAACAGCCTTGTCAAAAGCCTTGAGGGGAAGTGGGTTTTATTGGACTTCCAAGTCCAGGCTATAGTCCATCAGCGAAGGGAAGTCAAGGCAGGAACTTAAAGCAGCAAGTCCTATCACATCCACAGGCAAGGGCAAAGAGGAGCAAATGTCCTTGTTAGCTGCCACGTAGGCTCCTCCAGCTTCCTCCTCTCATAAATAGTTCAGGACCCGCTCCGTAGGGAATGGAGTCACGCACGGTGGGCTAGGTCTCCCCACATCAGTTAAGGAGGATGACAATCCCCAACAGACGTCCCCACAGACATTTACTCAGTGGAGACTCTTCCCAGATGATTCCAGGTTACATCAAGTAGTAAAAGCTCCTGGGTGTGGTGGCACACGACTTTGATCCCAGCACTGGGGAGGCAGAGGCAGGCATCTCTGAGTTCAAGGCCATTTGGTCTACTAGCCATTTCTAGGCTAGCTGGGGCTTTACAGGGAAACTCTGTCTCAAAAAGACTAAAAAAGAAAAAAAGAAAAACAAACAACAACAACAAAAAACTAACCAGCACAGAATCAAATGTAAGTCCTTGACCTCTAAACTGTGTGGTCTTCCATAGGCTGCATGCACCCCAAGGACACCTAAGGCTTGCCCAACAAAAGATCATAAACTTACTTTAAAATACGCAATTTAGGGCTGGAGAGATAGCCTAGTGGTTGAGAGCGCTGACTGCTCTTGCAGAGGACCCGGGTTCGATCCCCAGCACCCACATGGCGGCTGAGAACCGTCTGTAACTCCAATTCCAGGAGAACTCCAGTTCCAGGGGAATCCGATACCCTTTTCTGACCTCCGTGGCCTTGCATGACACGGGTGCACAGACCTGCATGCAGACAGTACATTAATACACATTGAAAATAAATAAATAAAACTAGAGAAATATGCAATTTATTTGCTAGTTATTTGAGTTTTTACTAATTGTTATTTTTGGGGAGGGTTCTTATTTTGAGACAGGGTCTCCTTGTAGCTCTGGCTGTTCTGGAACTCGCTCTGTAGACCAGGCTGGCCTTGAACTCTTAAAGATCCGCCTGCCTCTGCCTCCTGAGTGCTAGGATTAAAGGTGTGAGCCACCACGCACAGCTCTAATTGTTATTTTTATTTATTTATTTTGTATGAATGGGTATGTGTGTATATGTGTGTGGTACATGGGCATGTGTGTTTGCAAGTGTGCACACCAGTGTGTGCGCATGCTGAGTCAAAGGGGAGGTCATGTGCCTTGCTCTCGGTTTTCTTCTGATTCCTTTGAAATAGAATCTTTCATTGAACCTGAAGCAAATTGGCAGCCAATCACCTGTGGTGATCCTACTGTCTCAGCCCCCACACAGTCTTATGTTTAAAGGCACACATACACACACACACACACACACACACACACACACACACACACACAGCCATACCCCACTTCCTACCTAGGTGCTAAGATCTGAACTCTGGTCCCCATGCTTGTGAGACAAGCACTCTTACCCACTGAGCCATCTCTCCAGCCCTGCACGTTTTTTTTTTTCCTGTAACTTGATTGTATGATTGTTGTTTGTTTGTTTGCTTGCTTGCTTGTTTGGATGATTGGTTGGTTGTTTTTGAGACCAGGTCTCTCTGTACCCACAGCTGGCTGGCCGGGAACTCTCTATGTAGACCAGAATGGTATTGATCTGACAGAGATCCTCCTGTCTCTGCCTCCCAAGTGCTAGGATCACAGGCATGTGCCCCCTTGACAAAGCAGCTTAGTGAGGCTTGAATGTGAACTTTATAGATAACACCATCATGTTGCAATGTCAAAAGACTGAACATGTCTGTAAGATCACAATTCATGAACACGAAAATAATTAATGCTAGCATGCCATGATTGGGATGTATTCCCAGACTCACAGAAACCTTAAGAGGCCATTATCAAGGTGAAGAACCTGGAGTCCAAATGAAAAAGTATTCTCCTCAGCCACGGCAACCGGCAACAGCAAATTCCAGACAGAACTCTCTGACTTCATCTTCTGTCTATGGTTTTCACTAGCTACCTGTATTAGTCACTTTTCTGTTGCTGCTGTAGAACACTCTGACAAAAAGCAACTTAGAGGAGAAAGGCTTAATTTGGCTCCCGTTCCAGAGGCTATGCAGTCCATTATGACAGGGAAGCATGGCAGCAAGAACGTAAGGCCACCTGGCAGTCTGAAAGCAGAGAGAGAGAACAGGAAGTGAGGTCTGACTATAAACTCTCAAAGCCCACCCCCAGTGATATACTTCCTCTTGTGAGGTTCAACCTCCTAAAGGTTCCACAACCCTTCCAAATGGTGGGATCAAATGTGGGGCGGGGAGTAGGGAGGAGTGGGGAACAGCAGTTCTCATTCAAACCTTAACACTACCGTAAGGTTTAAGAAAGGCAGCCCGGGGCTGGAGAGATGGCTCAGCGGTTAAGAGCACTGAGTGCCCTTGCAGAGGACCGGGGTTCGATTACCAGCACCCACATGAAGGCTAAGAACCATCTTTAACTCCAGTTTCAGGGGAATCTGATGCCCTCTTCTGACACAGGTGCACGACACAGGTGCACCAACCTACATGTAGACAGTACACTCATACACATAAGAAATAAAAAAAAAAAGGCAGCTCCACAGAGTAGTGGAACTTAACTGATTAAGCACCCTGACCTCTTCCCCTAGTTTTCCTTTTGTGTGTGTGTGAAGATGCTCATGTTTGTTCATGTGTGTGTCTGTGCTTGTACATGTGTTGACCTATGGAGGTCACAGGTCAGTGTCGGTGTCTTTCTCATTCATTTCTTCATCTTGTGTACTCTTTTCTCGTATCTATATGTGTAGGATACCATGTGTGCATGCTTATTTGCCCATGTGGGAGTACACGTATTTGCCAGTACATGTGTACTTGTGTGAACTTGTGTGGAGACCCGAGGCTGATGTCAGGGGGCTTAGAAGTTCTACACTTCGGTACTAAGGCAGGGTCTCTCGGTGAACCTAGAGCTCACCATTTCAGCTGGTCTCGCCATCTAGTCTCCACTGTAGAGGTGGGCTGCTTCATCTGCTCAGCTTTGCATGGATTCTGGCCATCCAAACTTTGCTCTTCATAGTTCCCTGCCAAGGGTTTTACCTGCTGAGCTATCTCCAAAGCCGTCCATCTTATTTTATGAGACAGGGACTCTCACTGAACTTGGAGCTCACTGATTTGGCTAGACTGACTGAGCAGGGAATTCCAGGGAGCTGCCCGACTCCACCTCCCCAGTACTGGGATCACAGGCACAGAGGGGGCTACACCGAAGTTTTTATGTGTGTGCTGGGGACTGAACTTGCATGACTAAGCCTTCTCCCCAGACCCCCTCTTGTTTTAATTTGAACTGAAGCCTATTGGCTGCTGAGAACACACAGGAGCTATGAGGACAGAAAGAAGAGCCTATGGTCACATGTCCTTCTTGACCACAGCATGGCCTTCTGTGGAAGTCACAGGAGAGTCCAGGGGAAGATACCCAGTGCTATGTCATGAGAAGAATTAACAAACAGACACCCTTCCCACACTGTCAATGTCATATCACGCTGGCACCTAATCAACACTTTGAAGCATTAGCATTGTTTTAATCATTCTCCGATTGGAGAACAAATGTTGCATGTATAATTACACTGCTGTATTGTACTGTACAAATAACCATGTAATGACATCCTCAGAATTTCTTGGTTCTTCATGGTAATGCCAAGTATAATTACCATGTAATCTGCCGAGAGCAAACAAGGTTGTAATTATTCTGTAATCCAATCTAATTATGGGGCAACTGGATTGTTATTTGTGTTTAGAAGGAAAATGTACATGTGAAGAGAAGGAAAAGAAATGCATTCTCTTTAGTTTTAGGAATGGCGAAGATGGGGGTCGGAGATCATCTTATAACACAACCATTGCACTGACAGTGTATACTTATTTGGAAAGACAAGATGTGAGACCAACTTTGGAAGATCAATGTTTGGAACCATGTTTGGAGGGTCAGAGTTTGGAACCATGTTTGGAGGGTCAAAGTTTGGAACCATGTTTGGAGGGTCAAAGTTTGGAACCATGTTTGGAGGGTCAAAGTTTGGAACCATGTTTGGAGGGTCAAAGTTTGGAAACA
>VZQC01014082.1:494053-522585 GCA_009823505.1 Rhizomys pruinosus
TTTTTTTTTTTTTTGGTCTTTTTCGAGACAAGGTCTCCCTGTAGCCCCAGCTGTCCTGGAACTCACTCTGTAGATCAGGCTGGCCTTGAACTCACAAAGATCTGCCTACCTCTGGCTCCCAAATGCTAGGATTAAAGGCGTGTGCCACCACGCCTGGCATGGTGTTCTTTTTATGTGGACATCAGTCATACTGGATCAAGAGTTGCCATACTCCAGTGTAACCTCAATAATTGATTGCATCTGCAGCAATTGTATTTGCAAATATATTTTCATTTAAAGGTCCTAGGCATTAGGATATCAATATATATTTTTGAGACAGTTTCATGTAGCTCAGGCGGGCCTCAAGCTCACTGTGTATGTAGGAATGACCTTTCACCCGGATCCTCCTGCCTCCATGTGAGTGCTCAGATGACAGATGTGTACCAACATGTTTAGTGTATAAGATGCTAGATCAAACCCAGGGCCACATGCAGGCTAGGCAAGCACCCTTAGCAGAGCATTCTTGCTAACTAAGCCATATCCTCATCCTAGGGCATCAACAAATCTACTTGAGAGAGCAATAGTTCAAATTTTCTAACACTATTTTTTAAATTTTATGTGCATATGTTTCCTACATGTTTGTAAGTGCATCCATTTTGTACAATGCCTGCAAAGAACAGAAGAGGGCATTGGATCCCCTGGGACTGGAATCATGGACAGCCATTGGGTGCTGAGAACTGAAACCGGGTCCTCTGCAAGAACAGTCAGTGCTCTTAACCAAAGAGTCATCTCTCCAGCCTCACTAGTTCAAATCTTGAATGACCCCCAAAGGCCATCTGTTGAAGATTTTGGTCACCAGCCTGAAATGCTATTTGGAAGTGATGGAAATTTCAGGAGGTGGGGTCCTCTGGGAGGAAGCGAGGTCACTGGGGATGTGCTTTTGAAAGGTGGATCTGGACCGCAGCTCCTATTTCTCTTTTTCTACTGCACTGCTGCAGGCTCAAATCAGGGCCGAACAACCACAGATTGAGAGCTCTGAAATCACAAGACCAAATAAATGTTCCTCTTTTTTATTGATTTGTTTAGGTATCTTTGAAGTAACACAAAGTTGACTAACATAAGGATATGTAACTCAACCTGGAACATGGATCACTTATTCACATATAGACTTGGCGCACACATTTGTTAAGCATCCAGGGGCTGGAGAGATGGCCTAGCCGTTAAGAGCGCCAACCGCTCTTGCAGAGGACCCGGGTTCGATCTCCAGCACCCACATGGTGGCTGAGAACCGTCTGAAACTCCAATTCCAGGAGAACTCCAGCTCCAGGGGAATCCGATGCCCACTTCTGACCTCCGTGGCATTGCACGACACGGGTGCACAGACTTGCATGCAGACAGTACATTCATACACATGCAGAAATAAATAAAAATAATTAATAAAAGAAAAGAAAAAAAAGCATCCATTATGGCCTTACATGTGTTAACAGGGTCTCTTCCCTTTCTTTTTAAAAAAAGATTTATTTGTACTATTTTTAGAAGTTATATGTATACATGTGTGCTTGCATGTGGGTGTATGCATGTGAGTGGTGAGCACAAGTGCCCATAGAGTTCAGAAGAGAGCATTGCACCCAGAGTTGAAGTTCTAGGCAGTTGTGAGTCACTGGACATAGTTGGAAACAGGACTCAAATCCTCTGCAACAGTAGTATGTATTCTTAACCACCAAGCCACCTCTCCAGCTCCTTATTTTTTTCTTTCCTTTGTGTTTGTGTGTGTTCATGTATGTGCAGATACATCTGTGTACATGCACATAGAGGTTAGAAGTTAACTTTGGGTGTCTTTCTCAGGTCTCCAGCTACATTATTTTTTGTTCTGTTTTGTTTTCTTTTGGTTTTGAGAGAGCATCTCCCTGTAGCTCCAGCTGACCTGGAACTTACTATGAAGACCAGGCTGATCTTGATCTCACAGAGATCCACCTGCCTCTGCCTCCTGAGTGCTGTGATTAAAGGCCTGCATCACCATGCCCAGCACTCCATCCTTAGTTTTGGCAAAAGAGATTCTTACTGACCTGGAGCTCAGAGATACAACAAGGTTAGCTGACCACCAAGCATTAAGAATCTACCTGTCTCATCTCACCTAGGCTTACAAATGTGTAATACCAAGCCTACCTTTATTTTTAACATGGGATCTGAGGATTTGAACTCAGGTCCTCATGCTTTCATGGCAAGCATTTTAATGACAGTCATCTTCCCAGGCCCTTCTTTTTTTAATTGAATATTTACTATGTGTATCATTTGCATAATATCCTTTAAGCCTTTCAGAATTTCATCAGGTTGGGACCATTATCCTCATTTTATATGTGCAGAAACTGAGCCTAGGGTGGTTGATTCAGGGTCAAGCTGAGACCAGAGCTCAAGCAGTCAAATTCCAAAGCTTCATACTGAGCTTTGCCAAGCATAGCATGGTAGTGGAACACAGACAGAGCCCAGAAGAGCTAAAAAAGAGGCTTCTTGGTGACATGGGCTGAGGACAACACTATATTATATACAAGGACTTTTCTGGACCTGGGTGTTCAGAAAGCAAATGCCAGTTGGAAGGGAGAATGTATGGCAGAGTTGGGGTAGAAGAACAGTGGGCAGGTGTGGTTTTACCATGAGAGAATCCATCAGTTCCACCACACAGAATATTTATTGATACTTGTATGAAAAAGGGCTTTCAGTCCTAACTACCTTGCCAAGGTTTCCTGCTGATGGGGCTCATGATACCTTGGGTATCTTTGGGTATTCCTACACACACACACACACACACACACACACACACACACTGACATATACAACATGCACTCACATTTACAATAAATAAAGTTTACAGGCTGACTCCTTAGTAGATGAACTCGTAGTGAGGAACATCTGAGGACACTAACTTGACACAATAGGCCTTAGCACAGATGACAGAATGTATGAATTCTGTTGCGGGGGTGGGGGGTGGGGGGGAGCCAGGGGAGAGAGCCAGGGGGGAAAGGGGTTATGATGGTTAATCCTGGGTGTCAACTTGACTGGACTAAGGAACAAATAAGAGAAAAAGGATCTTTGGATTGGACCACCTTAACCTGGATGGCCCACCCCAAATGTGGGCATTACCTTCTGCCAGCAGGCAGTATAAAGGGCCACAGCAGAGGGAGCTGGTCCCTTTTTTCCTGTGGCTTGCCTCTCTCTCACTGGTGAGTTTGTCTTGCTGCTGTGATTAACCCTTTGGATCCCAGCGTGTACTGAGACCAGCAGATCTCCTGGAATCCACCGGGCCTTCAGCACCAGATTGGGACTACTGAGACATACAGCCCTGCAGACTGAGCAGTTCCCTGGATTCTCAGCTTCTCCAGTGTGTAGCAGCTACTGTTGTACTACTTGAGCTCTGTCACATGAGCAAATAAATAAATTGTATATAGCTATATATTCGTCCTGTTGCTTCTGTTTCTTTAGAGAACCCTGACTAATACAGGGGTATAAAGATGTGTAAGATTGATTGAGATGTTCTGTATGAAATACCCAAAAACTCAATTAAAAATAGTATACAGGTGCTAGAGAGATGGCTCAATGGTGGATAACCCGGACCTCCATAAATGTCACAGCAAACCATCTTAGTTTCCTTTTCTGAAGCTGTGATAAAACACTATGACCAAAAGCAACTTGGGGGAGATTAGGGTTTATTTCAGCTTACAGGTTATAGCCAATTGCTGACAGAAGTCCAGGCAGGTGCTTGAAAGCAGACACAGTGGCGGAATGATGCTCTCTGGCTCATGCTCGGCTATGCTTGTCTGGAAAATGGTGCCCCCCCCCGCCCCCAGGAGCTGGGCCCTCCTGCAGCAATTACCAATCAAGGCAATCCCCCACAGATATGCCCCCAGGCCAATCTGATCTGATTAAGCCTTCAGTGGAGACTCCCTTGTCAGATGGCTCTATGCTGTGTCAAAGTGGCAGTTAAAGCTAACTAGGGCACCAACCATGGGCCCCTTCTGATAGTGCTATGCAGAACTTGTCATACTTCCTTTTCTTCCCCATTTCAAAATCTGTCCATGAACCATCTGCCTCCCACCCCCAACCCCCATGGAGGAACCTACGGTTGCAAACACTTAAAACATTGCAAATCTCTACTTAGGACTAATGTTGCTAGGTTGATTGACCTGGTGTTGGCTGATTTTCTAACCTGACATCATTTAATTCCCACTACTCAGAAATTAATCCCCTGGAGGACAAGATGAAAAGCTGTTTGCTGAGGCAATAATTAAAGGCCTACAAACAATGACATGCCTTTGCCCCTGTTGCAGTTTTATTTCTGGAAAAAGTTCAAAAACCTGTTTGTGTGAATGATGTAAAGAACTTTTTATGGTTGATCTTGGGAGATGATACTTTTGATGAATAATGTACAAGTGTTTACACTTTAAGGCAGAAGGCACACTGTGAGAGCATGTGTGTTTATCAAATACAGCACAAAGGGCAGACTGCAGCCTGGATGGGTATTTCAAAGGATGCAGGAATGCTGGAAGAGATTCTCTAATTAGGAAATGTCAAGGGGAAAGAGTGCAAAGAGGCCTTCACCAGAGATCGAAGGTAAAACTCACATTTATGGTTAGCTAACACATTCCGGATGCTGGCTTCATTTGGACTGCTCTGGGAGGTTGGATGAGAAGTATGTTCCCCTCGTCCTCCTCATACCCACCACAACCCGCTGTAGCACTAATAACCAATTTTACAAAGAAGGAAATGAATGCTCAGAGAGGTTAATCAGCCAACTGGTATTAGTTGCTTTTATCATCACTGTGTCAAAAGCAACTTAGGGGAGGAGGATCAGGGTCTTAAGGTACAGTACATCGTGGTGGGGAAGGCATGGCAGCAGGACCATGAGGCAGCTGGTCACATTACATGCACTGTCAGGAAGCAAAGAGAGATGAATGCTGGTGCTCAGCTCACCTCCCTTTTATTTAGTCCACGGGGATGGTGCTGCCCACATTCAAGGCAGGTCTTGGCTCTTCAGTTAATCTTCTGTGAAAACACCAGCATGGACATGCTCAGAGGTGTGTCTCCTAAGTGATTCCAAATCCAGTCAAGTTCACCATGAATATGAACCGTCACACTCTGAAAGTTGCCCAGTTACAGAGCAGCAGAGGCTGAGATGGTGCCTAAGTGTGTAGTCTTCCACCAGCACATGCTTGGAGAACAGACAAGAGCCAGACACATATCAAGGTGTCAAGAATGGCTTTCTTTCTTTTTCTTTCTTTCTTTCTTTCTTTCTTTCTTTTTTTCTTTCTTTTCTTTCTTTCTTTTTCTTTCTTTTTCTTTCTTTCTCTCTTTCTTTCTTTTATTTCTCTCTCTCTCTCTCTCTCTCTCTCTCTCTCTCTTCTTTTCTTTCTTTCTTTCTTTCTTTCTTTCTTTCTTTCTTCTTCTCTTTCTTTCTTGCCAGGTGTCTAGCTTTCTTTTTCACCTTACATGGTTCAGCTCAGCCTCTTGCTTCCGGACTCGGATCTTTTTTTTTTTTTTTTTTTTTTTTTGGTCTTTTGAGACAGGGTCTACCTTGTAGCCTCTGCTGTCCTGGGTGGAAACTCACTCTGTAGACCAGGTGGGCCTCAAAAACTCATAGAGAGATCCGCGTTTTTGCCTCTCCCTCCCAAGGCTAGGATTAAAGGCTTACAACACCACACCCAGCTTAAAAAAAAAAAAAAAAAAAAAAAAAAATGTGTATGAGTGTTTTACTTCTGCATGCAAGTCTGTGCAACCCGTGTGTGCAATGCCGCGGAGGTTTAGAAGAGGGGTGGTGTCGGATTCCCCCGGACTGGAGAGTTCTCTTTGGAATTGGAGTTTCAGACGGTTCTGGCCACCATTGTGGGTGCTTGGGGATCGAACCCGTGGTCCTCTGCAAGAGCGTGTCAGCGCTCTTCTTAAACGCTTAGGCCATGCACATTCTCAGCCCCCCATGGACTAGATTTTTTTTAAAAAAGAATAAGGCCTGAGAGATTAGCTCCGGGTTAAAGTGCTTGCTACGCATGCATGAAGACCTGAGTATGGACCCCGCACCATGTTAAAGCAGCACATGGTGGTGTATGTGCCTATAAGTCCAGGGCTGGAGACAGAGACGGGAGATTTTGGGAGCTCACTGGTCAGTTATTCAAGCTCAGTCATTGAGCTGAAAGTTCAATGGAGATTGTGTCATAAAATGTAATACAGAGAAGAGATTGCGTAGATATTCAGTACATCCAAACTCTGGCCTCCACAGGTGCCCAACCACCGATGAGGTGCACACACCACACCACCACACACACACACACGTGTGCAACTCCTAGGAAGATAGAGAAAGTACTCACGGACTAAATCTTAAGCACTTAATACAAACAAATACAGCTCTTCATTCATTGTATCAGTTGTGTTTTCAGAATCTTAGTTCTCCCAAATGTCGTTGGGAGCTACAGAAAGAGGCAGCTGCAAACGAATGAAGATATTCTCAAGGGTGGGAAATCCACACCTCACATAGCACTGCAGCTCTTTGTGCTGTTTGCTCCACGTTACAGCTCTCATGTGATGCTTCTTTCATAAATTCCATTTATAATCATGCTTCCTGGCTAAGGCGGTAGTAATAATAATAAAAGCATGTACAAGTTTGATATGAGCCCTTCTTATCAAATATTCTCTTTTGATATTGAGGAGGGAGTAATTGGGGACAAAAGGGGGTGGAACGGAAGGGAAGATCGGGGTTCTTTGCTCAAGGGCACTGGGCTAGTTTAGTAGCAGAATTAAACTGGAACCCAGGTCTTTGATCTCTGAACCAATATTCTTTATGATAATTTATTTTCTACCTTGACTCTTAGATGCAACTATATCTTGACACATCATTATATAAATAAATGTATGTACATAGATAGGGTTATATGAGATCAAATGCATAAATACCTCATAGAATTTTAAAGCAGATCCTGTGAACTTAGATGTTATCATTTCTAGAACGTCATAACACATGACACCTTTGCTGCCCCAGACTGAAAACCATCTCCCAAAACCTTTATATTCCTAGTTACCCAGTAGTAATGTGCATATAACAAATCCACACCGGGGAAATAGCTTAGTGCTTAAAACCTTACCACACAAGCGTGAGAATCAGAGTTCAGATCCCAGCACATATGATGAAAATAACTCAGCGTTTAGTGGTCCACCCTAATTCCAGGCAGGGGATCCCCAAAGCAAGCTGACCAGTAAGACTACCTAAACTGGTGAACTTTTGAATTGATTGAGAGACCCCAGATCAATAAATAAAGTGGAACAGTGATTGGGAGGGGTCCTGATAATCAGCTTGGGCCTCCACATGCAGGCATACCCAAGTGCAGCACATGCACTCACTACGTGTGGTCTGGTAATTGTGCAAATGTGTATACATATACAAGGCACACCACACACACACACACACACACACACACATGCAGAAATGCAAAAAGAAAAAAAGTCCTGAATAAATATTTGCAGAATGGCTTCTTCTTACATGTTTTACACTCAGAATTCTTTTTACTCAAAAAAAATACCTTTAACCTTTTACAGAATGGCTTCTTCTTCTTACATGTTTTACACTCAGAATTCTTTTTACTCAAAAAAAAAAAACCTTTTACCTGACTCTGGGTATATAGGTATATAAAATAGGCAGGCAAATTAAACATACACTGTTTATAAGTCATTAAGAATTTTATTTTTAAAAAATAGAATTTATTTCTTTGGTATGCATACAATTTTACCATTTATTAAAGATGAAAGCAAATTTATATTCTAATGAGATGAAGATGTTTGTTTATTTTTACATAAAGAATTAAATCTTGGCTTAATATTTGACATTGCAGGATGTGGACCATCTTGGATGGATCTGAGTTTAGATTTGGTGAATCTTTTGATTTACAATTGACAATACCAAGAACATCATTCACAAAATACAAAATATATACTGGTAGAAGTATTTTTAGGGCCATTTTCATAATTGTTAGGCATTCTGTCCTAATCCCAAACCAAAATTCATTTAAAAGTTTTTTATGAAATGGCTCATCAACTAAAGCAGATTTTTTAAAAACAAACATTCTAACCTAATACAACCTGAAGATAAACTAATTAGATAATGCTGAGGCATGAGGGTCAGAATATATTTAAAGCCTTTGTTTTCTATAATTAAAAGATCTTGTTTGTATAACAAAAGAAACCTCTGCGTGTGCATTAAAAACACTGCAGTTTATAACATACAATTGTCTCACATCAGAGCTGAAGCGCTTCAGGCTGCATTGGTCAGCACTGTGTGGCGTGACAACACCTGCCGCACAGGCGTGTTCAGAAAAGAGACCACAGTGGAGTCATGAGATGAACCGGGACGAGCACTGCCAGAATCGCCGCTCACTGCCTTAGATGTTCAGGAACTTTTTACTGAATGTTACTGCATGTTTCCTGACCACCACATTCAGTTACATGACCCCACATGGGATGCTGAACCACAGTTGGGGAAGCTAGGGTTTAGAGATAAACAAACAGCTCTGGCCACAAGTTGTTAAATCTCTGTTTAGACATGCCCAGTGACAATATGCACATTCTGTGTGAAATGATGCATGCTGTCTTTGGTAGTTCTAGGTGTTATCCACCTGCGCATTCTAACCCAGGTGGCTATCATCTAGGCCTCTGAATCTAACCTGAATCCCATTACACTGAAAATCTTGGCATATGCCTTAAAAAAGATAGCAGAAAGCCCCCGCCTCTCTCTTTCATACACACCTACACACATTAACACACACAGAAGAGTCATGTGTAGTTATGTGTGTAGCTAACTTATATACCTTCTATTTATTATTTCTCTCTTAGTATAATCACTGATGTGATGTCAGAATGTACATTTAGATGTCTGAATCCAAATCCCATCTGTACCACATGAGTACATGAATAAATACACACGCCCCCCACACACAGAGGAACCGTGTCTAGTCTAGTTATGTATGTAGCTAACTTATATAACTCCTGTGTACTCTTTCTCTCTTAGTATAGTCACTGATGTGATGGGATGTGATGTTAGAATGTAGGTTCAGATGTCTGGGTCCAAATCCCATCTGTATCACATGAATATATGAATACATACACACACACACACACACACACACATACACACACACACACAAGCACACAGCTTCCTATACTTTCTTCTTCTGGTGAGTTCCGTGATTCACCCATCTCCAAGACACTGTTTTGCTTAGAAATGCAGAGACCATTTTATTTAATTTTAATTTTTTTATTGATGCTTTGCGTATTTCATACATCATTTTCCAATTCAGTTCAGGCATATTTCCCTTTCCCTTCCCCCCACCCCTCCCCATCCCAGATCATGCATTCTGCCATAACTGTGCAGAGACCCTTTTAAAAACTTCATTCAAAACCATTCCAGGCCATTCATAAGGAAGCAATAGTTTTCTACTTAATGACAACTTCAGAAATAAGAGATGGAAACACTGGCATAGTTAATACATATATCTTAGTTAATACATATATACATAGTTAATACATCAACTGATTTATGGTAATGTCTTTAAACAATTAGACCAAATAGATATGCTTTTAGAAAAATAAATTGTTAAAAAAAAGAAAAATAAATTGTTCTATCATATGCAGAATGCTTGCATAGACTGACATCCATATGATATCAAACAGTGATTAAGTTTGTCACATTGTTTCTTACATAGAGAACAGTAAAGGTTTTTTTCTATAATTTACTATATAAATATCCCCTTAAACCTACCATATCATTCCAATTAATATGTAAATGTCATTATAATTATTTGTTTACTTGGGTGGTACATACATGCTGTGGTGTGGCTTGTAGTTCAGAGGACAACTTGTGGCAGTCAGTTCTCTCCTTCCCCCATGTGAGTCCCTGGGATCGAACTCAAATTGTCAGGCTTGAAGCAAGCATCTTTACCTACTGAGGCATCGTATCTACCCTAATTGTTTACACATTTTCCCTGAGAGTTTTTCAGTTTATTTCAGGACAATAGGAGCCTCAGCATAAAGGGAAGAGAGAATAAGAAATAACAACTCAAAGGGTTACATTAAAATATAGATGCAGATATCTTTTAAATTACAACCAAATCAAATCCAATTCAAAATTAAAACAGAAAATATACTGTGATAAAGTGGGATGTGGTGGCATACACTTTATGCCAACACTCGGGAGGCAGAGGCAGGGGCATCTCTGTGAGATGGAGGCCAGCCTGGTCTGTGTAGTGAGATTCAAGCCAGCTGGTCTACAGGAGAACCTGTATTCAAAAAGACAAAACAAGCGTGTGCAGTGGTTAGATTATGACTTGCCAGGACCACCTGAAAGCAACAGGTAGGAGCCGGAGCTTCAGCCAGGCAGATATTTAGGATAGCATCTACTCCTGGGTTGTTTTCATTGGCTTGATTCGTTGGTTGGATAACTAAATCTTTGTCTTTCGAGGCTGGCAAGGTTGGAGTGACCCTGATAACTGGGATTAAAGGCCGTAGGCTGTCGAGGTGGAGTCGTCCCTGCTACTGGGATTTTAAATGTGGGCCGTGTTAAAGCCTTGTTCTAGGGTGTGGCTGTTGGGGTGGAGTTGCCCTTGTGGCTGGTATTAAAAGCAGCGGGTCTGATGCCACTGTGAGACTTGAGTGCCCAGTTGTTAGCTATCAGGCACTTGCCAGGACCAACCTGAACACAAAGTACCTGGGCGTGGGCTAAATAAGGCATATCCAACCCCCACCCCCCACACTAATCTTGTACCAAAAAAAAATATTATGTACATAGCTTGTATGCCACCAAGCGTTACATCCTCTAGTGGTTGGACACGATGTTTATAAGCCCACAGTTAAGACCTTGTCATGCTTTCACAGAAAAACATATAATTCATGGATTAGCATACCATCCAAAAATCTGTGTCATACCAAAGTACCTACCATAATAATTAGTTACTGTTTAATCCTAATATCTAATTGCTTGATGCTTTCCTTAGTGGACTGAAGTTTATTCCTGACAAAACTGTCTCAGCCATTCTTTCTTCTCTCTTGAAAGGTAAACAGTCAGACTGAATCAGAGTCCAAAAACTCACATCTCCAGAGAAAGTAGGACTGTTTTGCTTCCGTCCACTGCCCCTTTTCTAAGCCTAGGGAACAATCTGCGGAGCGGGGGCTTGTGGAAATTGTAAGGAGCTGTGATTGGGGTGAATGGTGAACTACAGCAATATAGACTGAACATCTTATTTGATCACTTGATTTGTACATACAAGGCCCCCCAGCTGGATGGTGGCAGCCTTGGGCTTGTGTGGGTTTGGGGCAATATTGCCTGCTTGCAAATTGGTTTTACATGAAGGATCTATGTACTCATAAATTATTGACCTTATTATTTAAAACAATGAAATAAAAGAAAGTATTAAAAATATGTGTAAAACAATAAATTAAAATAAAAAAGGAAAACAAAAAGACAAACAAAAGGGCTGGAGAGGTTGCCAAGTGTTGAAGAGCACTGGCTGTTCTTGCAGAAGATCAGGGTTCAAATTCCAGTAGCCACATGGCAACTAACAACCACCCGTAATTCCAGTTTCAAGGGATCTAATGACCTCTTCAGTCTTCCACAGGCATTGCACCTTACAGGTCACTTACACACATGCGGCAATACATACATACAAATAAAAATAAAAATAATAAATAAAATATTTTTTAAAACAAACAAAAATACACTGTGGTAGAATTGGGCTTACTTCTGAAATATGAAATTGGAACACTGAGAGTCAGATGACGGGACCCTTGGGGCTCAATGGCCAGCCAACCTAGCTGAATCAATGATCCCTGGGTCCCAATGAGTGTCTCAAAAAGCAAAGTGGACGTCTCTAGAGGAACTGCAGGATGCAGAGTATCTGCAGTGTTTTTTTTCAGAGTTGATAACTATTTCAATTTTAAAATCAACAGTGTTGACAACACAACTCCACACAGCATAGAGCAAAGAACGGTAGAAATACCCTGCATGGGCTCCTGGTGGGAACTCTTAATCCCTAACTGTTGGCACTGTCTGGGAGGGTTCTGGAGAATGAGAGGTGGGACTTAGCTGGAGGACTAGCTCACTGGGATATCCTGTCCCTAGCCCCTTCTTGTCTCATTCTTTGCATCCTGTCCACCATGAAATGAGAAACCCCTTGGCTACTCAACTCTCTTTAAAAAAAATTAAAATTAGTTAAATTTGTTCTTTGACAATTTCATGCATGAATATAATGCATTCCGATTACTCTCATAGCCACCTGCTCCATCTCCCTCCCCTCCTTCCTACAGGCCTTGTTCACATTCACGTCCTTTTGTTTGTTTTGTGACCCATGAGGCTGCCTGTGTGACAATGGGATTGGAACTATCCGACGGTGCCTGTTGGGCTCACCAGTGGGAACACATCTGAAGATAATTACTCCTTCTTTTCCAGAATCCATCAATAGCCAATAGTTCAAGGGGCCAGTAAGCCCATCCCTCATCCATCAGTAACCAATAGTTCAACAGGAAGAGATTGTGCCTTGTGAGCCCCTCCCTCATCCACAACTGATTGTTCACAGAGCCAGTCTTCTGCAGAGCTCATGCAGGCAACTGCAGTTGCTGTAGGTTAATGATTTTAATGCTGGAAGATACTATTTTGCGGCCCTCCTCCCTATCTTCTGGGCTCTTTCTTTCTGCCCTTCAGCACCTTATTCTCTGATATAAATGTGCTGTTTAGAATGAGCACTTAACTGTCCTTTCCTAGCACCTTGATTAGCCAAGAGTCTGAATTCAATACCATTCATAACAAAGACAGGTTTCTCTGATTCAGGCTCAGGGTAGTCTTTGTCTGTGAGTATAAACATGGATGTTATAAGAAGGCAATTTGATACCATGTCAGTTTAGTTAAACAATAGAAAGAAGTTCTGTACCAGGGCCTATGACCTACTGAACCAGGTTTTTAACCAGGTTTCAGTAAAGACACAATATCCTACCCACAGAGTGAACTTCACAGCCACTCAGAGATCAGTCACTTGTTCTCATAGTAGTGCTGCCACTACTGCAGCTGGGAGCATATTTTGCCTGGTGGGGTCATAGTGTCCACAGCTAGGTAAGACCACTGATACCTTTTCTCCTCCTGCAGCCGACATAGCACCTTCTGGCAATATAAAAAGTGAGCAGAGAAGAAGCTCCCGCTCAGTTCCAGCCTGATGTCTCTCTGTCTTGCAACCAAGGTGGGCCACACACTCTTCCTGCAGTGATATTCTACACAAACACATAGGTGTCTGAAATCTCTCAAACTACTGTTACCTGAGGGTGGTCTCAGGGGTCTTTGTGATACCCACAAAGGTGGGTCCTTTGTGTCTTGAAGAAAGAGTTGAGCCACAGAAAGTAGTATTGAAAGTAAAAATTCATTAAAAGTGAATGTGAGGTAGTCCCAGTGGCGTGCGCCTTTATCCTAGCACTTAGGAGGCAGAGACAGGCAGAGCTCTATGAGTTCAAGACCAGCCCGGTCTACATAGTGAGTTCCAGGCCAGCTGGAGCTACAGGAAGACTGTGTCTCAAAAAAAAAGTAGTAGAAGCAAAAGACTACACTCTATAAGGCAGAAGCAAGCTCAAGCAAGCATGTGGCTCAAGGGCCCTCTCATTTCTAGGTCCAGAAAGTTTTACTCACAAAAGGGATGGGAAGAGTGCTCTGAACGGTGGACTTTTCTTTGACTGACATAGGTGACCACCATCTCTAGGCTTTAGAATACTATGCTTACTGCACATGCACCTCCCATGATCCTTTCTGTTACAATCCTATGCATTAGATGCAGTACATATGCATTAATCCTTATGTGGTTTGAGCTATCCCAAAAGGTCACTCGTTGGTACACATGAGTATGTCTAGCACAGTCCCCTATGGTCATTTACTTCTTGATCATTGTTGGACTTTTCCCATTTGCTGGGGAGGGGGGGTGTCTGTATAATCCAAGGGACAGACCAGCTCAGTCCAAGGGGCAGGTCTTTTGGTTGTTTGATGTTGGAATTAACCTCTCTGTGACTAATGCCTATGTCTAGCTAACCCTACATTCTTGCCTCCTCATGAGCTAAAATAAATAATTCCCTTTAAGCTATTCTTAGATATTTTGGTCACAGCAATACAAAAGTAACTAGTACAGTCAGCCTGACTTGCCAGCACTGCCAGTCTCCCACATGAGGAAAGGAATCCACCATTCTATGTAAATCACTGCCATCCAATGGTGAAGCTCTCCCTAAGGAAGGACTGAAGGCTGCTGGAGAAGACAAGACCAAGAAGGCCAGACAAACACTTCCCTGTCTCTCTGGATGAGTGTCCTGAATTGTCAAGAGGCCAAACTCAGGAAAGTATGTGTGTGTGTGTGTGTGTGTGTGTTTGTGTGTTGTGTGTGTGCACATGCATGCATATATGTTTGTATTCAGTATGGAGGTATGGCTGTGTATATGTGCATGTGGAGGCCAGAGGTTAACCTGAGTGTGGTTCCTCAGGAACTGCTCATCTTGTTTTTTGAGACAGGATCTCTCACTGGGACTTGGAGCTCACTGACTTGGCTAGGCTGGCTGTCCAGAGAGTCCCAGGGTGCCACCTGTCTCTGCCTTCTCAGTGCTGGGATTAGAAGCATGAACCACCATGCTGGGGTTTTACATAAGTACTGGGGTTCAAACTCAGGTCCTCATGTTTGTGAGGCAAGTACTGTACCAACTGAGTCATCTCCCCAGCTCCTCTGGAAAAGTTTTGTTCTTCATCTATAGTCTAATGTCCAATCAGAGGAAGGGAGACATAGAGTGATTGTCCTGGCCTGGCCTGGCCCTCTCCTTGAAAACCAGAGTCTGTAACAGCAGCTTGGTCTGCTCCCTATGCCCACTGTATTTAATGGAGTAGGTGTGACACCCCTATTCTCAGAGCTACATTCACTGAAAGTGACAATTTTAGCATAAAGAGAGAAGACAGTGGGGAGAGAGTGGGAAGCCACGGTTCCCCCTCTATTCTCTGATCGAATTGTTTTGCAGGCCCTCATGCTGAGATTACTCTTTTGTTTTCCAGCCTTTGGTCTGAATGGAGCTTTCTGCTCTTCTCACAAGGGATTGGGGAGGGAAGAATGAAACAAACATCAATGGCAAGTGTGATAATCCTAGAGCCAGTGACTTCAAGAGCCCACTGAGCAAGGGGACCATGTCTGCCTGATGTGTTGGGTTGATGTACATTTTTAGCAGGTCTTCATTGATGGATTATTGACAGACAGCAGGGGTAGGGGCTAAGTCTGCAGTGTGAAGGACTATTGGGGAGAGATATGGTCTGCAAGCAATATGTGATGGGATATAAGAGTGCCTCCAAGCCTTTATCTGATACTGAGTCATGTATTGGTCAGGGTTCTCAAGAGGAACAGACCAATGGAATGAATTTACATATTACAAAGGGATGTCTTAGACTGCCTTGCACAATATGAGCTCGGTAGTCCAACAATGGCCATCCGCAGGCCAGAGAGGCCGAACACCCAGTAGCTGCTCAGTCCTCAAAGCTGGACGCCTCCATAGTCTCTATTTGGTGCCGAGGGTCTGAAAGAGTCCTAGAGAGTCGCTGGTCTTCAGTCCACACTGGAAGGCTAAAGAAGCTGCATTACGACAGTGGCAGCAGCAATGAAGGAGCCAGAGTCACTGGCAAGAAGTGAAGGCAGGCAAGCAAGCAGCGTCATTTTTTCTTTGGATTTCTTTCTATCTGGGCAGTCACTGAAAGGTATGGCTCTTCTGGGGAGGGTATTCTCTTACTTACTCACACCTCATAGACCTACCCAGAGGTATGGCTCTTAGTTGATTACAGATCCATTCAAGATTAACCATCACAAGTCAAGATTAAGAAAATTAGCCCCTCCAAGCTCCAACTTTCCTCTTGCCTGACTGCACTAGTTGCTCCAAGGCACAAACTATTCATACTCTTTGAGACCCATCCCCAGCCCTCTAGCCCACACTACTGCTGCCATACCTACAGCCCAAATGGGGCTCTCAGCCCTTCATACCTTCAATTCTACCAACATTGACTGGAAATGGGGAAGAAGGGAGGTGGACAGGAAATCTTACCACTGCTGGTATAATTGCTATTTGTTCTTCTACTGAGGTCCAGGAACTGGTCCCTGGTGAAGAACCAGAACTGGTGGCCTCCCTAGAAGACAAGGCCAGCCCTCCATGCTTACTGTGGGGCCCAAGAAACAAGAAAGAACAGGAGACAGAGTTTGATGAAAGAGACACAGCAAAGAACATCATTTAGAGATGTGTATGAGAATGTCTCTGAGAAATCCTAGGTATCAGTCATGGATGGAAGCTCCGAAGAGGGTAAGTGGACATGCGGAGGCATGGGGAATGAATTCTGTACAACTTTATTAGAAGAACCACAGCTCTACTTTGGGGCACAGAGAACCAACTAAGGGAGGGCTGCACACAGGCTCCTGAGATGAGAGGGAACAGATAAGAAATTGCTCTAAGTCGATCTAACCAAGTTCAGATAAGAAGCTCTTCCTGAGATGACCTAACTCAGTTACACAAGGTCATGAAAATGGCTGTGACTTGAGAGTCAAAATTCTAGGTTCTGGTCCTTTCTAGAATCAAATTGCCACCGGATATTAAGCAAATCACTTTTAAAATGTAAAATTAAGAGGAAGAACTAGGTGACCTCGATGATTCCTTAAGCTTCTATTATTTCCAAAGGTCTCTATGTCATACCCCAGATATATGCACATCATACTCACTGCTCCACAGTTCACAATGGTAAGGAAATGTAACCAGCCTGATGTCCCTCAACAGATTAATGGATAATGAATGTGGTACATGTATGCTATGGAATTTTATCCAGCCATGAAGAAAAATGAAATTTGTAGGAAAATAGATAGAATTGAAAAATATTTAGTGAGGTAATGTAGACTCAGAAAGACAAACACTGCATGATGTTTCTCATATATGGATCCTAGTGTAACTTTAAATATATACACTTATATGCATACATACATGCATATAATATACACACATACACAGAAGCCATTGGGGGGGTAGAAGAGTACAGGAAGGAAAGAGGACAGGGAGAACAGAGGGAACAGTGAATCAATAAGAGCAAATTACACTTGAAAATGTCATAATGTAACCTAATACTTTATATGCTAATTAATTTTTTTTTTTTGGTATTTTTGAGACAGGGTCTCCCTTTAGTCCCAGCTGTGGAGCTCGCTTTGTAGACCAGGCTGGCCTTGAACTCACAGAGATCCACCTGCCTCTGCTTCCCGAGTGCTGGGATTAAAGGCGTGCACCACCACGACAGGCCTAATTAAATTTTTTAAGTTAATCAAACAACACCAGTAATTTCCTCCTAGTGGGGAAAAGAAAACACTGTCGTGCCCTCTGCAACTGCTCTGTGGGACCCACACCCAGGTTCTTACCACATCACCTACTGAAACTCTGCAAGAGTGCTAAGAGTTTCACATTCCCACCCCACCCCCCTCCACACACACACAAGTTGGTCAAAGCTTAAGTCAGTATTTCTGGGCAACAGGATGGAGAACAAATTCTCAGAATCCAGACAGTTTCCCTAACCTCCTGTCCTTCATAACTCCCATAAACCACATCGAAACATCTGTGCTTTATTGTGTGGGTGTGTGTATCCATGTGTATACATGTGCATATAAGTGCAATGCTCACAGAGGCCAGAAGAGGGAGGTGGATCCCCAAGAGATGGAGTTACAGGCAGTTGTGAGACACATGACATGGGTGCTGGGAACTGAACTTGGGTCCTCTGCGAGAGTAGCAAATACTCTGAACCACTGAGTCATCTCTCCAGCCCCTCCATATATATATATATATATATATGCAGTACTGGGGTGAGCCCTTGTGCTACCACTGAGCTATAGCCCCAGCCCTACAGAAAACCATCTGTGTCATTTTTTTGCAGTCCTTCCACAATAGAAAGCACTTTGCTCGCATGCCAGGCAGTAAGACACATAAGGGAAGTCAGAATGGCTGTGCTCTTGATCCCCAGCTAGTTGACTGGCCAGTGGTAAAAGACATCTAATGTACAGATAGCTCAGTGGGTAAAGTGCTTTCTGTGCAAATATGAGGACCTAAATTTGATTCCCACAGCTCATGTAAAAGGCTAGGTCCGGAAGTGGCACTAGTAATCCCAGCATTTGTAATTGGGAAGATGGCGACAGGCAGATTTCTGGGGCTCCCTGGGCATCTAAGCTAGCTAAATAGGGACACTCCAGGTTTAGTGAAAGAGTCTGTCTCAAGGTGGGGGCCAGTGAGTCGGCTCACCCGGTGAAGGCACTTACCGGCAAGTCTGATGATCTGCGTTCAGGTCCTAGGACACACATGGTAGAGAGAACCCACTGTCCTCAAATTGTCCTCTTACCTCCACACACATGCCACAACGCACAAGTCTCCCCAGCCCGCCTTCCATCCACAAAATAAATAAATAAATGTAATTTTGAAAACAAGGTGGCTGGCTCTTGAGGACCAACACCCAAGATTCACTTCTGATCTCCATACACAAGTGTGTGGGGTACACGAGTGAACCTACGTGAGCACGTAAGCACACATGTGTATGCATACACAAGTGACTGCTGGGCTATGCATGAGGGACACCCTGGCATTTCCTGTGTTCCATTCTTTCCTTCCCGAAGGGACCATCTTCAGTAAGAAAAGTCCAGGAACTTTGCTGCTAAAGTATGTGCAGTTGCACTGCAACCCTCACTTTTCCGAGCCACTCCTCTTTCATCCCTGTAAACTCAGTTCTGGCTGGAAGTTGACCTGTATGCACATGTAGAATTAAAACCTCTCCATATCTGCATGTTGAAGTCCAAAAGCAAAATAATTAAATCTCCAACCATTTATCTCCCATCTCCAATTCCAACTCATTGTTCTGAGAAGGGTTTGAATGGTGTGCTTCCCCCCGGTGGGATTTCAAATTGAGTTCACAGATAGCTAAGTTTTCTCTGTCTGGAGAGCTTCTGCTAGCATGCTCTGCAGCTTCTCCACAAGTGCAGTTTCACATTTGGGGCTCAGAGAGATGTGGGAAGCTGGTATTGCAAGAATGTCTGTGAGCAGCCTCTTGGTGGCTGCCTGGCGGAGCAGTCGCAGATGAAAGTGCTTAGGTGTTGGGCTGAGACTCCAAGCTGGGCTCTGCAGAAAAAGTGGATGAATGTAAACAAAATTGGAACATAGGATTTTTTTTTCTTTTGATGCTTGTTTGTGGCGTCAAAGCCACTATTTGATGCACAGGACAGTAGCTCTAATGAATCTATTCAATCTAATCTTCATAATCACAGCATCTCCAAGGTAGAAAATTAATTGGATGAAGTTAAATATCCCCTTTTCATGTCAACAAAATTGGTTTTTCCAGGGATTAAAGGATTAACGTGGTGTTAAGTCCCTAAAGAGGTTAAAATACTTTATTATTCATTACAAAACACAAAGACAGGGCTGTTATTTCTCCTCTGTCAGTGTCACCCATCTCATTAAAGTGGAGGATGGAGGAGAGCTGTTAGTGGTCATCTCAGGAGCTCTCCATTTCTCCCTTGCTGGCCCTTCTCAGAGAACAGCCTGAGCTCCACTGCACTGAACTCTTTCACAACCCACTTTTGGATCCAAATAACCAGCAGGCAGGAATGAGCCCTGGGTGAAGCGTGGAGGCTGTGAAACTCTGCAGTTCATATCAGTGGTGAAGCGCGGAGGCTGTGAAACTCTGCAGTTCATATCAGTGTGAAGCACAGAGGCTGTGAAACTCTGCAGTTCATATCAGTGGCGAAGCGTGGAGGCTGTGAAACTCAGCAGTTCATGTCAGTGGCTCTCTGCTGTCTTGGTTCTTTGACCCAAAGGGCACAACCCTGCTGACCCCTGAGGACATTCTCAGTTTGGGTTGAAGAACAGAGACACCTGGGTTATCTCAGGTAGTCATGGGGCAGCCCCTTCCCAAATTCAGGTGTGTGCAGAAATGCACACTAGCAGTGCTGTCCTTCCTGCTTATGTAGTTCTGAGTTGACGATTTCTTGGGTGTGTGTGGGGGGTGGGGGGTGGGCCTATGAGTGTACAGGTATGTCTTCACATGTGGAAGCCAGAGGTTAACCTTAGGTGTCCTTTCTCAGGAGCTAACCACCTTGATTTTTGAGACAAGGTTGCTCACTAGGATCTAGGAATTGCCAATTAGGCTATGCAGGCTGGGCAGGGAGCCTCAGAGAATCCCCTTGGCTCTGCCTCCCCAGTGCTGGAATTACAGACAAGAGCAACCACATTCAGCTTTTCCTATTCCTGGGGATTGAACTTGAGTCCTTACACCTGCCTGCCAAGCACTTTACCCACTGAGGCGTCACCGCCCCCCTCCCCAATTCTTTAACCCAGTGCCAACCTTTTGTGCCTGGTGGTAATCTAGGGGGCAGATCTATGATGTAACTCAGTGGCTCTGGAGCCCTCGTGGCCTGGCCCAGGGGCCTTTTTACTCTCTATTTGCGTCCCCCCTTTCCATTCTCCTATAGATGTTGCCTTCTTAATGAAGGCCCCACATTTGAAATATGGATGTTGAGAGTCAGGTCTTAGATTGAGACCAGGGTACCCAGCATGGACATCTACATGTGGCCAGAGAGCTCAGAACCTTGTCCTCCAGCCTCAGCAGACTATAGTTCCATCTTCCATATGAGTCCATCCCAGTCCTCTTTAGAGGGCAATAAACGGAAAGCTAATCATTCAGATACTATGTGGACAGGCTTGCAAAGCTGGGTGCTGAGGAAAGCACGTGAGTGGTAGCATTGAAGTAACCGTGACTAAATCAGAGTGAGACAGAATAGTGGTTACATACAAAACACCGGGAACCAAAGGGGACTTCTCAGTCCCTTCAAGTCTGTGAATCCAGAAATGAATGCTACACTGACCAGAAGATGGCATGTGGATTAATCTTGCAGGAATGATACATTTTAGGAGGTTTAGATATAGCTGAGACAGTCAGTATAGAAGAAACACACACACACACACACACACACACACAGCACGGAGAGCTACTTGAGGGACATTCTTTCTAGTTACTCCCATTTCTCTAGAGGAACAGAATTGTTAGAATGAATACATATTAAGACAATTTAACAGCTGGCTTATACTTACAGTCCAGGTAGACCGACCATGGCTGCCTCATACCACAGAGGCCAAGAACCCGGTAGTTGCTCAGCAGTCCCAAACTGGCACTGAAGGCCTGGAGGATTCCTGGACAGCCTCTGGTTCAGACATTAGAAGCCCAAGGATGTTGAGCTCTGATCTCAGGAGTCAGCAGTGGCAGCAGCTGGTGATCAGCTCCCCTACGAGAGTCAAGTGAGGAAAAGTGAAGATTTCCTTCTTCCTCCTCCTTTTACCTGGGCCTGACCAGAGGGAGCTGTCCACAATTAAGGAGGGCTTTCTCATGTTAATTAAAGCAATCAAGACCATCCCCCGCAGACATGCCCACAGGGCACCCTGATCTAGACAAGCCCTCATTCAGACTTTCTCCACAGGTGGTTTTAAGTTGTATCAATTAGATAATTAACACTAAGCATTACACCATCCCCAAATTCTTCCCCTAGAGTTCTCACTGGTGATTTGTCCATCTTCTGGATTTTGAGAGGAAGTTTGGGGCCTCTATAGGCACTTGTTTTCTGAGGTAGGAACTTGTGTTGTATTCTCTCTATGGAGACTATGGAAGTTTCTGGAATAAGAATCCACATTACCAGAGCTGCACATTGAGAATAATGTGCCCATTGAGGAGTGTGGCCTGGATAAGAGTACAGAAGACAGTCAGTCAGGACAGGGGTAGCAAGAAAGGCATGGAGGTATCAGGGGCACAGAGCCCCCAAGCCACACAAGAGTGGTTGGCAAAGCAGGAGTCACAAGGAAAGCTGACATGGCTCTTATGCCCATCTTTACGGAGGTCTTCTGGGAGGCAGGGCTTTCTAAGGTGTGTTTCTTGAGAGCATGGTACAGAAAACACCTACTCTCGGGAAGCATGCACAGCATCTCTAGGGAAAGCAGTGTCCCCTCCGGATCCTCTCCATACTGGGGCAACTGCCTTGACCTGTGGTCTTCATATCTGACCATGAATGTCCTGCGTTTATTCTGAGCTTGTAACAAATTCTAGGGGTCTTTCTAACTAAAGGCCCTGACCATTGCCTTCAGATGAGCTGCTGACTAGAAGGAGGCAGTTGCCAACTTGGTAACCTGACAGACCCTGGATACACCCATGTACTGAAAACCAGCCAGCAACTGGTAAGGGCCCAGCATGGCATCCTTCATCATGGGAGCTGGAGGAATCACGATCTTAGGGGTTCCAGAGTATCCTAGGGCTGGCAAAATAAAGTGGTCATCTGGTTTTGCGTCATTTGTTTGTGATACCATCTAGGCCTGGCCGGTCTGGAACTCACTATATAGACCAGGCTGGCCTCAGACTCACAGAGATCTGCCTGTCTCTGCCTTGCCAGTGCTAAGATTAATGGCTTATGGAGCCATGTCTAGCTAGAGATGGTTACCTAAATTTTGTTTCATTTTTGGATGTGCACGGATGTGAGCGTATTCATGTATGTGCAGGTGCACATGTGTGCACACGCATGTTGATGGCAGAGGTCAGCCTCGGGTATCATTCCTCAGGTACTTGTTGAGGCTGGTTCTCTCACTGTCCAGGGGACACTCTGATTAGGCTAGGCTGGCCTGCCAGGAGGCCCCAGAGAACCTCCTGTTTCTGTCAGACCCCTGTCTCTAGGATTATAAGTATGTCTTGCCCTGCCCAGCATTTACATGGGTCTGAGGATCAGACTCCAGTCCTCATGCCTGCAGAACATTTATCATCTTAGCCATCTTTTTGGCCCCTTATCTGAATTTTAACCTAACCTAGAGACTTTCTTTTTTTTTAATTAATTTTTTATTTATTTCTGTATGTGTATGAATGTACTGTCTGCATGCAAGTCTGTGAACCCGTGTCGTGCAATGCCGCGGAGGTCAGAAGAGGGTATCGAATTCCCCTGGAACTGGAGTTCTCCTGGAATTGGAGTTTTGGACGGTTCTTGGCCGCCATGTGGGCGCTGGGGATCGAACCTGGGTCCTCTGTAAGAGTGGTCGGCGCTCTTAACCGCTAGGCCATCTCTCCAGCCCAGAGACTTTCTTTTTTAAATATGTTTTTATTGACTTTTTGTCTATTTCATACACAACATCTTGGTCCTCTTCATACCCCCTTCCCCACTGGCACCTCCCACCGCCCCGCACTGGAATTTATCCATTCTGTCATTCGTGTTAAGGCCTATTGTGGTAAATTAATCTCCCTCTGCCACTCCTCAGTGCAAGTTCATCCAGAGTCCCTCACTTTAAGAAGACCAGTTTGTACTGGTGCATGCCTGTAATCCCAGCACGCGAGAGGTAGAGACAGGCAGATCTCTGTGAGTTCAAGGCCAGCCTGATCTATATAGTGAGTTCCAGGCCAGCTGGGGCTACAGGGAGACTCCGTCTCAAAAACACCAAAAACACCAAACACACACACACACACACACACACACACACACGACCAGTTCTTCACCCAACAGTAATCAGCTGCCAATATTTATTCACCCTAAATTGGGTTCTGCCGCCCATTTCCCCAGTTCCATGCTGGGTTTTTCTCTGCTTGAGTTTTCATGGGCCTTGTGCATGCTGACACCATTGCTGTAGGTTCATAAGAGCAGGGTCCCAAGAGCTTGTAGGACTCTATTTCCATATGGCCATGCACCGCCTCCCTGGCTCTTACAATCTTTCTGCCCCCTCTTTCAGAATGGTCCCTGAGCCCTAGGTGAGACGAGCCCATGGACCCACACTCTGCAGACTCCACCGTTTGGCCATTTATGACCTTTTGAGTTCTTGGTCCCCTGTTGCATGAGCGAACTTCCTTAATGAGAGTTAAGAGATTAATTAGTGTACTCTTGGCCCCTGGTTCTATATTGCATGAGCCTTAAGTGTACAGGTTGCATTGTAGATGTGCTGCTTAGGCTTGGGCAATTCACAGACTATGTCTATGTGTGACCATTTGTGGTACTCTATAATAGTTTTCATCTGGTACAAATGAAGCTTCTTTAATGAGTGGTGTCTGGGATATTTGTCTGTAAATATAAAGATACATATTTTTGCTTTGTAAGAAGTTATATTAGCTTAGGGATTTGACAGCCTTGGGAATTTCTCTAAGCTCTATGACCTTTCCAGCCATGTGCATTTGGCTATGTTTACAGTACCACACGTAAATTTCCTCCAATTGAGTGGGGTTTAAGTCTAATTAGTTAGCCATTGATTGCCCCCAAGATAAAAGTGTCACTACTGCACCAGTGTCATATCCTGTGCCAATCATCGATGTGGATATTTGGCCTTAAAACTGCGGTTGGACCATCGGTTGATGTTCTACCTTAGCAGCTTGAGCTGTGCTCTCCAAAGCTATGAGAGCTAGCCTTCGTGGATGTGGCTTCCAGATCAGGTCCAGCTCCATTGCTCCAAATCTGGTCTCTGAAGTATGTCTTGTCTTCATCAATAGGGTTTTACCTTCAAGTTCTAGGAGGAAGCAAGGGCTGTAGCAATAGCCTGTATAATTTTGGGAGTTTCTTAGACTACCCTGGCCAACATCTGAAAGGAAAGGAGACTTTTTAAAATATTTTTATTGAAGTTTTATGCATTTCATATATCATTTCTCAGTCCAATTTAGACTCATTTCCCTTTCCATACCCCCACCCAGGTTCATGCATTCTGCGATACCTGCCTTGTATCTTTTTCTGAGTCTTTTTAAAGTTTTTCAAAGCAGAGGATTATTGTTTTGGGGAGAACTTTACTGTTTCAGTAGGTTCTTTGTCCCAGTTCTTTTGTTGTTCTTGTTCCCTCCAATTTGTATTGCTTCAACACATGCATATGTGTGTGTCACACCTATACTAAAATTATGTCATCTGAAAATAAACTGTATGTCATTTCCAAATCATATTTCAAGATTCACATTTTCCCTTTTAAATTTATATTACTCTAAAATATGCCTACATATCCTCCACCCATATACCAAGATTACAAAGTCTGAAAATAACTGTTAGATTAATTCTAGAGCCTATTAAAGAATTCACATTATAAGAGCACAGTTGCTTTCAGGTAAAGAGAAATATAACATTAATGTTTCTCAGTTTGCCTTAAAATAATACTTTCTACAGAGGACCCGGGTTCGATCCCCAGCACCCACATGGCGGCTGAGAACCATCTGAAACTCCAATTCCAGGAGAACTCCAGTTCCAGGGGAATCTGACACCCTCTTCTGAGTTCCGCGGCATTGCACAACATGGGTGCACAGACTTGCATGCAGACAGTACATTCATACACATACAGAAAATAAATAAAAATTAAAAAAAATAATACTTTCTTTCTTAAGAAGTATTATTTATTTATGCATGCATGTGTACAGGTGCCCACAGAGGCCAGAAGAGGTAGAAGGTTCCCTGAAGTTGGAGTTATAGGCAGTTGTGAACCCCTCAACATGGGTGCTAGTAACTGGACTGCAGTCCTCTGGAAGTGCAGTCTGTACTCTTAACTGTTGATTCATCTCTCTCACACCTAAGAGACTTTCTTGACACCATGTTTTAGCCCCTTGGGTTGAAAAAGGATGAAGGTCAGGGAGTCACGTGTTCAGTCTTTGTCTCCTGGAATACAGCAAGTTCTGAGTTAAGAATGATGTATTTAGAGATGGAGAACCTTTCTTGAGAGGGAGATAAAAGTCCCTTGGGCCCAAGACTCTCTGGAGATGAGACTTGAAAGGCATAGGCTGAAAGCCAACAACCTCAAACTCTTGCTTGGAGTTCGTCAGGCTCTCTCTTCTTAGCATGAGCCCAAGACTCCATGTGGCCATCATGTTGTCCTTGCTGCCCACAGAAGAGCCGTGCTGGAATTAGATTTGGTGTTAGGCTTATGGCCTTCATGAGTAGTCAATGGGAGAAACAGTTGAGGAGCATTGCTCTGCTTCTGTGAACACTGTGAGACACTCTGTCATTATGCTCCAAACATAGCCCCAGGGCTCTCCTCATGAAGCCAAGGCAGGTCCTCTAATTTGCAGATGTTCCAGACTTCCAGACTGAATAAGCCATTGTGTATCCTTCTCCTTTGCACTGTGTACCTCAGTCTCCAATGCACTCAGCACTGAATGCAGCACTCAGATCTAGTAATGGACTATTACAAAGATCAACGAGGATTATCAGTTGTTATCAAGGCTGATATCTGTTTCTCTCTGTATTTTCTTTTTTGTGTGTGTAAGCATGTGGAGGCCAGAGGACCACCTCAAGTTTTATTCTTCAGGCACTAGTCACCCTTTTCTCCCTTCCTTCCTCTCCCTTCTCCCTCCCCCTCCCTTTCTCCCTCCCCTTTCTTCTGCTTCCCTTACTTTCTATTTTCTGACAAAGCCTCTCACTGACCTGGAACTCTACCAAGTAGGCTAGGCTGGCTGGAAAGTGAGCCCTAAGAATCCCCCTGCCTCTGCCGCCCCAGTGCCAGAACTCTAAGCTTGTGCTGCCACACTGGCTGTTTTTATGTGGGTTCTGGAAACTGAACTCAGGTCTTCATGCTTGCAAGACAAGCACTTTACTGACTAAGCATCTCACTAGTTTTCTTTTCTTTCTTTTTATCTGTATTTATCTTTTATTGGTCAGTTTCATGGACTTCTTGCCCATTTACTATAAGGAGAAATCATGGATGAATAGATGTTAAGTAGAGACGGATGAGTGGCAGTCCATAGGTAGGCAGAGCAAGCTGGCTTTGGGGGAACCAATGGCAGAATAAGTGAGTAAATAGGTTGTCCTGAGATTTAGATTTTACCCACACAGTTGTCCCCAAATGGAATGAAGCACACAGGCTTGGCCCTCTAGCGGGCCCGTGATCTCCATTCAATCCAGTTTAACCAAAATATATCAAATAACCAGAACACAAATTTCTTCAGGATGCACTTCATGTTTTATTCATGTTGGTGTTGAGCACCATGCTGCCGCATAGTAGGTGCTCACAAAATATTCATGGCAGACTGAATTTAATCACACTAGAAATATACCTGCCAGGTGCAATACACAACACTCAGAGCTTACCATGTCCTTGGGGAGGTATAACTCACAGCCCTGAATAGATAGAAGTGGCCATATAATCAATACAGCCTTCCTAGACCATTCAGGCTGCTCTCCCTGGTCCCTGCTCATTCTTCCTGTGGGCCTTTCTCAGGCTGTCCACCTGCCTGCAATACTCACCCTCTTTCCATTCCTTTAACCAGAGCCCAGCAACATAAGACATTTAAATCAAGTCTCCCCACCATAAAACTTGTTTCTAATTCCAGCCAGCCCACATTGATTTCCTCTTCCCTCATCACCCCCTGTACACAAAGCTCCTCTAGAGTGCCCAACTGCCTGTAACTCCCCATCTTCAAAATTGCATAAACACTGTGATTTCATCTCTTCCCAAGAACACTACTCCCCACTGATATGTAATTTGAATCAGAAGGTGTTTAGGTGCTGTGGTGAAATAGCCGGAGGTCAGTTCTGTACCACTGAATACACATTGTATATTGATTAAGTTTAATCCTAGGAACAAAACCAGTGAGAAAGACAGAAGAGTTGATGCACAGATAGGAAGGGAGGCAGAGAGATAAATACATGGAAAGATGGATAGTAGATAATAGATGATTGATAGATGGTAGATGACAGAAAGATAGATAGAAGATAGATGGATAGATAGATGATAGTCAGATAAGATGGATACATATATACAGACAGACATATATAAATAGGCTAGATAGGTCTTTCTTTGGCGCCGGGGCCAGAGGGCCAGGCTAGTGGTCTGCACCTTTGTGCGGGCTGCCGGGAAGTCACTTGGCAAGCATCTTTGCAGGTGGGCTCATCCCGGGGCTGCAGCTAGGGGGTGTGTCTCTGGGCAGGACCGCCCTACATCTTTCTTTGGCGCTGGGGCCAGAGGGCCAGGCTAGTGGTCTGCACCTTTGTGTGGGCTGCTGGGAAGTCAGTTGGCAAGCATCTTTGCAGGTGGGCTCATCCCGGGGCTGCAGCTAGGGGGTGTGTCTCTGGGCGGGACCGCCCTACATCTTTCTTTGGAGCCGGGGCCAGAGGGCCAGGCTAGTGGTCTGCATATTTGTGCGGGCTGCCGGGGCGTGGGCTAGGTCAGGCATATCCTGCCCCCCCCCCGAGATTGGTGAGAATCCAAGTGGACTTTTTCTTGGAGAACCTTCAGAACAAGAAGAGAAGACTGGTTTACAAAATTGAACACTCAATACTCCATAAACAAGGAGGAGGAAAGGGGGGAAAAAAACATCTGAAGGAGGAAAGTAAAACCATCCCCTAACATAGTGAAAAGGTATTTGTGATCTGAACCACAAAAGGGAAGCCCACATGCCAGGAACACGACGAAGGGACAACATGGGAAAGGCACAGGAAAATCCTGCATCAAGCGCTACCAAACCAGTAGGAGATAGCTACAATGGGAACCCCATGGAGGAG
>VZQC01014082.1:532315-620645 GCA_009823505.1 Rhizomys pruinosus
CACACACACACACACACAAAAGCAGACCCTCCAGTAGAAGTCGGTAATCTCAAGGATGAACTACTGGAAAGTGGTAGGTGAGGAAGGTCTACCCACTGCCTGACAACAATGAGCATCCATGCGTGAGAGCTTCGAAGTACGCACTGATTGCCCCTGCCCTCATCAACTCGCCCACAGAAGTCTCCTTTGTGGTCCACCTTAACCCAAAGTTTATAAGAAAGGGGTTTAGGTTGTTTTTATTTTTATTTTTTCAAAATTCTTTTAGCTGCCACCAGTCCATTGCAAACAGAACTTGGACAGACCCAAGAGTTTGTTGTGTCACCTCAAAGAAAAAAATGGATCCTCCCATCTCTCACTCTCCGTCGCCCTCCCCTCCAAAGCCCAGGGACTCTCACAAAGAGGTGGGTGCATCAGATTGTAAAGGCCAAGGAAGTGGGGTAAATTTAAATTGTGAGATCATAGCAAAAACAGACTGGACTTTTATTTGATCAACATATTTGCAAAAACAAATCTCTTCAATTGGACTTGGGGACCCCAGGTCGTACAAGAACTAGACTCAGATGTTTGGTAATTGGGTATACATTGATTTACATGAATACTCCTTATGTTTATTGCCCATGTGCACCAACTGGTCAAATCAAAAAATTAAGAAAGCGAAAGAAAAATATTCCTTTAGCCTAGCCAATTTTACACATTTCAAAGCCACCACAACCATGTATTGGTTTTGTGTCATGGATGAGTAGCTTTGCAGAGACTCGGTTCTCCTGTATCTAAAATAGAAATAACACAGCAAAGCATTGTCATGAAAATTAAATAGGATTATAACCTGTCAAGTTCTTAGCACTTAACTAGGTTGAGTGCGCTCAATAAATGTTAGCTGTTGTGATTAACCTGGCTTCCCCTCTTATTCCTCTATCTCAGCCAATAGCCTTAAAAAGCCTATCTCTTCAGGCTGGGGAGATGGCTCAGTGGGTAAAGTGCTTGCCTTGTCAGCATGAAGACCTGAGTTCCTTACAAAGCTAGTAGTGGTAAAGCACCTTTGTAAGCCTTGTCCACTGGGAAAGCACAGAGCTAAGTGAATTCTCGGGCTCACTGGCTGACCAGCCTTGCCATGTCAGCAAGGTCCAGGATCAGATGGAGATCCTGTTCCAAAAAATAAGGTGTACCAATACACTTGGAGGACGATTCCATGCTTGACCCCTGGCCTCAACACACAAACCTGTACACATGGCCACAGACACCTACACGCACATGTGCACACATATGAACATGTATATACTCAAGAACCAAAATATCTATCCCTTCACCCAAGCTTATGATGACCTAGGAATCAGCCTTAAACTCCACCTAGTCTCCCTCTTCCATTTTTACTGCCATGAATTAGGGCAGAGCAACACTATCCTTTACAGCTAGCACAAAAGCTTGAGTCTTGTTCCTCCAGTTCCACATGATCCTACCCATTGTGGGAGCACAGTGACATATCTGAAACAAATGAAATGAAAATGTAATGCGCCATGCCTGTTTGAAACTGCCTCTTCCTTCTGTGGTCTGTGGTCATCCCTTGTCTGGTCTTAATACACAAAACTGGATCAGGCATGGTCCTTGATTAACACATTCTGAGCAATTGTCCCTGTATGACCTCATTCCATTTACACTCATTGTGTGTGTATGCATGTGTTCATGTGTGTGTGTATGTGATAGATACCAGTCTTGGGTGTCATTCTTTAGGAAGTATTCACCTTGGGTTTTGAGACAGAGTCTCTCACTGGCTTGGAACTTTCCAAGTAGGCCAGGCTAGTTGGCCAGTGAGCTGCAGAGACCCACCTGTCTCCACATCTGCAGCTCTGGGATTACAGGTGTGTGCCACCACACCCCACTTTCTTACATGGTTCGAAGTCTAGAACTCGGATCTTCACATTCACATGAGAAATGCTTTACCAACTGAGCTATCTCCCTATCTTGCTCTAAATCACTTTTTAAGAGTCCTTATCATTTGAGGTACCCGCTGAAGTACTGTTACACATGAGATGAGATTTGCTTCCACACGATGTAGGTGGAAATAGGCGAGGACACAGATGAGTACCAACAGGTGCATGCTTGCTCTTGCAGGTGGGTGACCAGTGCACAGAAATTCATGATGTGATCTGCTTTTCGTTTGAATACACTAGAGGTGTTCCATAATAATAATAAAAAAAAGCTTGTGATATTTGTGTATAGGAGTTGTTATATGTGTTAGTTGCATGCATGTGGGGAGGGAGGACACATATGTGGAAACCAGAGGTCCACCTCTGGTGTTATTCCTCCAGAGTCATCCACTTGGTTTTGGTTTTGGTCTCTCAAGTCAGTTTCTTGTTTGGTCCCAGAATTCACCAGTCCCTGCAGGCTAGCAAAGATCAGCCTATCTGGACCTCCCCAGAGCTAAGACTTGCCTATGTGGACCTCCCCAGAGCTAAGACCCGCCTATCTGGATCTCCCCCCCAGAGCTAAGACCCGTCTATCTGGACCTCCCCAGAGCTAAGACCCGCCTATCTGGATCTCTCCCCAGAGCTAAGACCTGCCTATATGGATCTCCCCAGAGCTAAGACCCGCCTATCTGGATCTCCCCAGAGCTAAGACCCGCCTATCTGGACCTCTCCAGAGCTAAGACCCGCCTATCTGGACCTCCCCAGAGCTAAGACCTGCCTATCTGGACCTCCCTAGAGCTAAGATTACAGACACACACCAGCACTCTGAGGTTTTGTTTGTTTGTCTTTAGAAGTTCCTACATGAGTATTTCCAACCCTCCCAGTCCCCTCCAACTCATCCCACTCCCTCTCAATTTTCGTCATCCTTGATTATTATTGTTACATACATATACATATATGGGTTATTATTGTTACATACATATACATATATGGGTTTTGAGACATATATGTGTATATGTGTGTAACAATAATAAGATAATGCATATTAAATAATATTATATATATATATATACATATATACATATATATTGCACTGAGTCCGTCTGTGGTGCTCCTGTGTCCCCGTGTTTAGGGCTGCCCACTTGGATTAGATAGCCTGGCAAGAAACTAGTCCCTGGAGTAAACTGATTCTCCCTCCCTCAGACTTCATTGACTGTCTATAGCTCTTCATCTCGATGTCACTCCTAGGTTTTTATATCAGAATTGAACTCAAGGTCTTCATGCTTGTATAGCAAGAACTTTACTGACCAAGTAATGATTGCAGAAAAAAAAAACACATTTTGACTTAGTAACTTTGAAAATAATTACCATAACAAACAGGACTGATATCCTTAGATCTATTTGCAAAGGTGGGCCTTACTGACGTTGGGGAACTTGACTGGTAAACATCCCCTGCATAGCAATACCACTGGTCCAATTTGGTGAACCAACGAGTTTACTGAGGTTGCTTGCAGGACGGTGGGTGAAGGATTACTTAGAGGAACAGCTTCATCATAGATCATCCCACTCAGCAATGATGGGAACTCATAGACGGACATCCCCGGAGCTCACTGCAGAATTTGCAGACAGCTAGACGGGTTGGAGAATCTCCCCTGAGGCAGAGTTCACTCAGATAATCAGAGTTTCCTTGCCCCATTATTTGCTGTTTCTGTAACCTTTGGGAGGGGCCTTGGGAATCCTGTAAGTTATAGTTCAGCTTTCCCAGACATGCGATGCTACTACCTCAAAGAGGCTACACAACATCCCTCAGTGGGAAGCACTGGCAGAGAGGCTCCTGTGGACAGCCCGGTCAGAGATGACAGAGAAAGAGAGAGAGAGAGAGAGAGAGAGAGAGAGAGAGAGAGAAAGAGAGAGAGAGAGAGATAGATCTGTGTTGCTAGGGGAAGTGTGAGCTTTATGTAAGGAGAGGAGAGGATACAGGTAGCGTACCCATGTCCCCACTGCTCTGCCCATGTCCTCCCCCATATGATCCATTTGTACATCCTTATGACCTTATGTCCTCGTTGTGGTTGAACTTCAATGTGAATATAAGTCCTATGAGTCTCTCCAGAGAATCTACATAGATGAACGTGATCTTGTCAGCACCCAAACATAATAACAAATATTTTTAAGGTGAGATATTTACATATAATATCTAATTGAAAATAGAAAAAGCTAGCAAGCCACAGGTTGTCCAAAACTCCAGTAGTAGAGGATCCAACGTGCTCTTCTGCACTCTGTGGGCATTGCACAACATGAGTGCACTTATATACATTCCAGCAAAACACTCATACATAAAATAGATGAAAAATTTTTTTGCTTTTTTTTTTTGAGACAGGGTCTCTCTTTAGCCCCAGCTGGCCTGGAATTCACTATGTAGACCAGGCTGGCCTTGAACTCTTTGTGAGAGCTTGGTAAGCAAGGGCTCAGAGAGGCCATCAGTAGGCAGAGGATCAGGGTCCTATGTAAGGAAGACTTTAGGATGTTATTTAAGGCCAGAAGGAAATATACTAGTGGGTTCTGAGCAGGACATAGAAGCAGAATTAGAAACAGGCTCAGAGACAGAATAGGACATGGTCCTTAAGTACTTCAGGAACTCTTGCCCTGGGCAAATGTAAACAAATATCTACCCCATCCTTACAGGGCTCCAACAAACCAAAGAACCATTTTCAAAGTCCAAATTGGGGGATAACTTGGAGTTTATTGGCTTGCTTTAAGGATGTGGATTACTTACCGCAGTACAGGTCATCCCAAAGTAAGTGCACCACCCAAAAGTCTCATCCAGCATGGATAGAGTTCCCCTCCTTGAACCTGTCATCCGCTGTGTACTCTAGTACCTGCTGAGATGAGACAGTGAGGGAACAATGAGGGCAGAATTAGGTAGGGCAGGAGGTGCAGGAGGAAGCATGGAGTCTCCACTGACCTCCCCTTCTACGAGGGAGCATCAGCAGTCAACAGGTCTCAGTGTGCCTTTCAACTAACTAACAGCTGCTCTGACAGACCTGATGACTGCTAGCCTCATAGGCTAGCACTCTACCACAATAAGCAGCAGAGCCAGAGTTCAGTCCTATACCTGAGTCCATAGATCCAGGAACCACGCCTCTCAGAGCCATAACATGGACGGACATATTCCTCTTCCCTTCAATTTTCTCTTCAGGACTCCTACTCATTTCCCCTTACCCTGGGGTTCACTGCCATAATGGCACAGTGCTAAAATTTCCCAAACCAAGAAGGGGTATCTCTTTGTGCAGACTTTTGGCCAAGATCAAGAATAGATGGAAGTTCCTTAATGGTCATTAGAAATTAGGGGCTGGGGAGATAGTTCAGTTTGTACAGTCCTTGCTCTGCAAGCATGAGGATCTGAGTTCGACCCCCAGCACCCACATAAAAAGCCAAGTATGATATTGCATATTTATATCCCAATGCCAGGGAGGAGACGGGAGGCTTACTGAGGCTTACTTGCTAGCTTGTATGGCTGAGTCAGTGAGCTCTGGTTCAATGAGAGACCCTGTCTCAAAAAATAAAATGGAAAGAGATTGAAGAAGATACCCAATATTGCCCTTGGGCATCCGTACACACGTGCACATACATGCACATGTACCAGCGTGCATAGATGCATATGCAGACACACATCTACAAATCAGTCACGCAGGTACAACCACCACAGAAACCCAACCCTGAACTTGATCATGAATGCAATTTTATCAATTTAATCCTTGAAAGCCACAGATGAGCGTACACTTCAAAGAACCCCAACAAAAACCTAGTTAAGGAAAAAAAAATACATCTTGTAATACAAATCAAAAGAAGTCAATTGTTTTTGACCAAAAATTACCATCTATATATACTGTTCATTGACCATTTTTAAAACCATGCATTCCTGAGTATTACACCTAACACTGTTACCATATATAATTATCATTATTAAGATACAGAAATTACAAATTGCTTGATAAAAACATATACATACTTTACTATCATGGTGGAGAGGTGTCTACACCACCAAATAGAACTGGCCTATCAAACCTGAAGGATTTATGCAACCTATGTAGAATTTCAATTCTCTTCTTGCTGTCATATTAAAATGCTCCCTCAGGGATGTTGAGGCCCTGGTTATTTTTCTTTTTTTAGTCCTATAACTGAGTTTTATTTGGCCAAACAGAACCATCCCTGAACTCCCTAGAGGATTCCCACAGGAAGCTAATGTAGGTGTGTTCTGAGCACACCAATGATCAAAGAGAGAAGACAACTTTGGTGCCAGCCACTCTCTTGATTATTCAGGGACGGATGATCCAATTTGTGGATTAGCTGGGCCTCTTGGCCTTTTCTGATTTCACTGATCATTAGCCCATGGCCCCCTCGGGCCAGGGAGATAAAAGGAGCCAGGCAAAGCGGTCCAGTGGCTTCTTGGCTGGCGTGGTAAAGGGGGCAGGACTGGAGGCAGTCATTTGCAGTGGGGAAAATGAGGTTTGGGGATTATCTGGCTTTCAATGAGCTCCTTTCTCCATAGCTCCCTAGCCCCCGACCTGAGTCCCTAACGCTGGGTAACAAGCAGTTTGCCTTGGATGGAGTGGGCTATAGAAACAGCCCAGTAGGTTTCAAATGTATAGTTCAAGAACCTGGGGGTGGCAGAGGTGTGCAGCTGCCCTTACAAACTGGGTAAACATGGAAGCACCAAGTACCTGCCTCTCCCATGGCCCATGTGTCAGAACAAATGTCAGGGAGCAGGTGTTAGCTTTAATACAACCCTGCACCTGAGACCACATGTGCTTGCTTTAAACCAGAGAAGGAGAGAGAGCATCCTCTGGTGTAGCATTCTCTGAGATTACAAAAACTTTAAAGGGAGAGGGGGGAGGATGGAAAAGAGGAAGAAAGTGGGGGGAAGGAGCAGAGGGAGTGAAGCAGGAGTCGGGGAACAACCTGGAACCCTCAGGACAGTTCCCCAGTGATCAGATCAGACTGCGCATCAAGACCTATGGAGCTTGTATGCCTAGGCCTTCAGTGACACCAAGCCAGGAGAAAGGGCCACACGAAACTCAGTGGAAGCTGAGACAGGGGTCTTTACAGACGAGGCTCTGCCTTCTCCAGTGAAGCATCTCCTCTTTTCTTTCTAAGAATCGTCAAGACAACATGAATGCAGCAGGTTGAGGGAGAACTGAAACTCCCTGCCATAAGGTGCAGCTGCACGTGGCCCCACAGAATGTTCTGGGAGACAGGCGGAGTGAGGAGGGAGCGGCGCCCAGTTGTGTGTTCTCCATCCCTGGTGCCTTTTCCACCACCACTGGCTGTCTCAGTGTTCCCCACACTAGGGTATCAGGGCACCCCTAAAACTTTACAGTTTTGTAGCCTCACAGACCACAACAAGACCCAGACCCTAGATGACACCGTCCACCATGATTTAAGAACTTGCACAAGATCCAAACAAGGTCACCAACTGCTATCCCAGGCCTTCTGCTGGATTTGCAGAGCACCTATGTGGGGAAGTCACATAGAAAGACAGGCTTAAGGAGTTCCAGCCCCGAAACTACTACACAACCTCAAACTTCTATACAACCTCGTTTCCAGAATCATCTAACAACCAGTGTCTGAGTAACCCCAAGAAAGAACTACCCAGTGCACAAAGCTGAGAGGATAGCTCAGTCAGTAAAGTGCTTGCCTTGCAAGCAGGAGGACCTGATTTCAATCCCCAGCACCCACATAGAAAAGCCAGGTATGGTGGTGGCACCTATAATCCCAGTGCTGAGGAGACAAATCTCTGGAAGGCCCTGACTCAAAAAAAACAAGGACAAGGTAGATGGTGCCTGAAGAATAACGCTTGAGGTTGACTCTGGCCTACACACACACACACACACACACACACACACACACGCACACACGCACACACGCACATTAAAGAACTGCCTAGTTGAATCCAGGCATCTCTCAAATTGAAACAGAATAAATGTATGCTAGAGGAAGCCACTCTTCTGGAGTATCTTATAATAGCCAGAACGAAGTCTATTGGCTTGCCTATCAATCACATTATTAAAAGAACTCAAGACAAGCAAGCCATGGAATACCAGCACATCGCAACTCCTACTGATAGATGAGAAAACTGAGGTGTGGAGATATTGAGCAAGGTCTTCGAATGATGGAGCCATGCCACTGGACACAGGGAGATGCTGTGTTAACTTCCTGGGGGGAGATGTATACAAATACCTATTTACTCCATGGTTCCAAAGACAGACCAAAGGACCAAAGTACAACTTGACAACCAATGAGTTTATTGGGCTTACTTACAGAGTACTGGTCAGGGATTACTTACAAGAGTGTGGGTAACTCCAAACACTGCCTCCCCACAAAGCCCTGCCCCATCATGGATGATGAAGGTGCATCTTGGAGTCTCCCTTTCAGTTAACCTTCTACTTCCTATGTACTATACCATCTCCCAAGATCACGTGTGGTGGGGAGAGGCAAGGAGAGAGTAATGGCTGTAATCCCCTCTTCCACCTGCTAGGGAGTGTCAATAGCTCCACTCCTGATACCATGACCTAGTTACCACTAAATTGTTCTGGTCAGTTAGTTGCTATGGCTTCCTCACCGGAGGTAATCTCTATTCTAAGATGGTGATGATCATGTTATACCGAGTAGTGTAGTAGTCGTACTCTGCCAGGAGGAACACATAGTGCCATAATTAGCCTTGTCTCTTGCCAACTATGAGACACTGGGCCCGGGGCTGAAGCACTCTTTCTGTATCAGCATCCTCATGCAGGCAGAGCTTTAGAGAGCACCCAACCCAGACTCATGAAGTTTAGTTATTTCCATTTAAGAAAGTAAATGCTCCATTCTTGAACATGGTACTGGCACAATGGGTGTCTTCATTTCAAATTACAAAATCCTTAATGAACGAGATTTCCAGCTCCTAAAAATCACAATGGAATATTAAAAAATATAGCCAGTGTTCAATCAACATTGTTGACAGCTTGCCTGGTATTTTTAAAAGACTTAGTTTAATTTTGTTCATGTGTATTCGTGTGTGTGTGTGTGTGTGTGTGTGTGTGTGTGTATGTGTATCCTAGTGCTGTTGGAGACCAAAAGATGATGTCAGATCCCACAGAGGTAGAATTATAGGCTACTGTGAGCTGCTGGATGTGGGTGCTGGAAACCTATCTTGGGTCCTCTGCAAGAATAGTAAGCTTTCTTAACCAATGAGTCATCTCTCCAGCCCCCAAGCTTCCTTGACTTATTCTGTGTGTATGTGTTTGGACAAGTCTGGGTGCACTTGTGCACATATACATGTGAAGGCCAGAAGATAAACTCCCTTCCTCAACTGCCATCCAGCTCTTCCATTTATTTATTTATTTATTTATTTATTTATTTATTTATTTTACGTGTGGCGTGTGTGCATGTGGGGGTCAGGGTGCATGGAGGCCAGAGGAGAGCACCCTGTATTCTCCTCTATCACTCTCTACCTTACTTTTTTAAGACAGGGTGTCTCACAGAGCCTGGAGCTAGGCTGAGAGCCAGCAAGTCCTAGCAATCCTCCTGTCTTTGCCCTGACCCCCTTCACATGCAAGTGGACCCAGCTTCTTACCTGGGTACTGCAGATTTGACCTCAAACCCTCCTGGCTGAACAGCATGTGCTCCTACACACTGACCATCTCCTTACTTCCTACTTTGGTTTTAGAAACAGAGTCTCACACTGTTCTTGAGCTCTCCACATAGGCTAGACTGGCTGGCCAGTGAGCCTCAGGGCTCTGCCTGATTCCATCTCTCTAGCTCTGGAATTGCAAGTGTATGACATCAAACCCAGTTTTTTTTTTTTTACATGGGTTCTGAGGATTGAACTCAGGTCCTCCTGCTCTCAAAGCAAACCATTTAATGACTACTGACTGAGCCATCTCCCCAGCTTCAACTTGTCTGACGTAAACCATGGAGGGCCACAGTGGCCAATGGTTGCCCATAATGATATAGCTTCTGAAAGCACATAGGAAACACTGGTGAAAGATAGCAGTTGGCAGTTGGCAAGCCTTGAAGGATTCCCTCAGGGCTTAGAGAACATGGAGTTGGAGTTGCAAGACTTGGGTTCAAATCCTAACTCAGTGAGTTGGGACAGTCACTGAGGGCCACCCTTGGTGAGTCTCAACTCTATGCTCTGTAAAGGAAGATGGCAGTATTCCCAAGGTTGTGAAGACTCAATGAAACTTTGATAAAAGGCAGGTACTAACATGTAATAACAGGTAATAACACTATTACATGTGAAGATGAACTCCCTGGATCATGCATTTTCCATGGATCAAGTGAGAACAGACAGGATCATGCTTTTGAAACACTGTTTTCCAAGCACGGTTAATCCCAAAACTGCAGGCAGATGCAGGCAGATCTCTGTGAGATCATGGACAGCTTGGTCTACACAGCAAATTCCAGGCTAGCTGGGACTGACTACAGGGAGATCCTGTTTCAAAAAATTAATAACTTTAAATGCAAATAAAGTTGTTCAGAACCTGACTAGGGGCTGGAGAAATGGCTCAATGGCGTGGCTTTTGCAGAGGACTTGAGTTCAGCTCCCAGCATCCATGTCAGTTGGCTCAAAACTTCCTGTAACTGCAGTTTCAGGGGATCTAATACTCTCTTCTGGCCCCCTGCACACATGTTTGCATGCGTGCGTGTGCACACACACACACACACACACACACACACACACACACAAACACTTACAAATAAATTAAAGAAAAATAACCAGACTAAAATCTCCTGTTGACTTGGGGTTGGGGAGATGGTTTAGTCAGCAAGGTGCCTGCTTTACAAACAAGAACCTGAGTTCCATTCCCAGAACCCATGCAAAAATCCTGGGAAGATGGAGACAGGCAGATCTCTGGGACTCAGGGGTCAGAGGAACCTAGCCAACTTGGTGAGCTCCAGGCTGATGAGAGACTCTCTCTCAAAAAAAAACCAAAAACAAACAAAAACCTGAAACAATTATAGCACCTGAAGAACAACCCCTGAGGCTGTCCTCTGGCCTCCACACTCACATGCACACACACACACACACACACACACACACATGCATGAATGCACATCTGCACACATATGTATGCATGGACCCACACACACAGGAACTGTTAGGGAAATCTAAAGAAAGGTGCATCGATGGTGCACTGGCCTAGAGCCTGGAAAAGCCTTGAAGTTATTTAGCTGTCTCATTTCAGAAAGAGACAGTAGGCTAGAGAGTTCCCCACAGTCAAGAGGCTGAGCCAGGAAAGGAAGTCTGGACTCAGATTTCCAGGCCAGGAATTCTTCATTGGTCTCCACCCTCCTGGCCTGCATTTGCTACACATTGAGGTGCATGTGTGTGTGTGCATGTGTGTGTGCATGTGCATATGTGTGTATGCATGTGCATATGTGTGCAGGTGCACGTGGATGTGGAGGCCAGAGGACAACCTTTGGTGTTCTCTGCCATTTACTTTTTTGCTATGCATTGAGGTGCATGTGTGTATGCATGTGCATATGTGTGCAGGTGCACGTGGATGTGGAGGCCAGAGGACAACCTTTGGTGCTCTCTGCCATCTACTTTTTTTCTTTGAGACAGGGGCTCTGACTCCTTTGGAACTGGGATCTGAACTCTGATTTTCTACAAGAGCAGAAGTGCTCTTAAGCACCAAGCCATCTCCCCAGCCTCTGACTTTTTCTGTGTGGGTTCTTGGGATCAAAATCAGTCCCTCATGCTTTTGCAGGAAGCACTTTACCAGCTGAGCCATCTCACCAGCCCAGGTCCTGGAGTTTTAAGTCAGATGTTCAGCAGGAGGCCAAGTCTGCATTTGCCAAAGGATACTGCCCCATTGGGGGGGGTGGGACCTCATCCACACCACAGTCTGAGCTTCCCTCTTACCATGAAGCTGGACACTCTGTGTGAAATGCTACATTTAAATATCATTTTAAATTATTGATATAACAAGACCACCCTTGATTTCCCAGGCTTGAAGGCACAGTCACCTCTGCCTATCAGCTTGTAGTTTTAGATTCTTGGCCTATCAGTTGTTACTGGTGTTGTTTAATCTCAGTTGCCAATTTGATAAGATCTGAAATCATCTGAGAGACAAGACAGGCCTCTGGCCTTGCTTGTGGGGGGTTATCTTGATTAGGCTAACTCAGGTGGGAAAACCTGCCCACTGTAAGGGACGTCATTTTCTGACTGGGATCCTGAGCCACTTAGAGAAAGGAGCTGAACACTGGCACTCTTCACTCTCCGCTTCCTAATTAAGGATTTGAGGAGACCAACCGCTTTGTTTCTGCTCCCTTGACTACCTACCACCATAGACTGTGCCTTGAACTGTAAGCTGTACAGTAACTGTACAACGTAAAAGTAACTGTAAACTGTAAGTGTACCTTGAACTGTAAACGTTTGAACTGATTTCCTTAGGATATTTTATCACAACAGAAAAAGAATTAGCATACTACTGTGGTGATTTGAGTAAGAGGTGTCCCCAGTAGGCTCATCTACTTGAATACTTGGTACCTGGTGGGTGATGCTGTTTAAGGAGGTTATGGAGCCTTTAGGGGATAGAGCCTTGCTAGAGAAAGTGTCTCCCTGGAGGTCGAGCTTTGAGAGATCACAGACTCTCCTCAGGTCTGGCCCACTCTCTGCCTTCTATGTGTGGCTGAAGATGTTCTCCAGTCCCCTGCTGCCACATTCTTCCATAAGTCACCTTGGGTCATAGTGTTTGATCACAGCAACAAAAGTAAGTAATACACAGCCCAGTGATTCTATCTGTCCCCTTGAACTGGCCTGCAGTAGCTCTCACACCTCATTCCTACCACAACCTCAGCACGGGATGTCAGAACCCATGTCTTCTGTTGTGTAACTTTTCCTGGAGAGACATGAAGACACATCTATGCACCCCAGAGAGGGAAGCCATGACAGACCAAAGTAATGAGTGCACCAAGGTGCAAGTGGTGATGCGATGAATTACAGACTTAAATACAGGAGCGGAGATGACTATAAAGCACCACTGAAAAGCATCTCCAGCACGGGTGAAGACTCATGGAAGCTGGAACCTGGAGCTCTCTGCATGACTTACCTGTAGCTCAACAGGTTGGAGAGCCTCTTCAGGTAACCTGTTAGTCTCTCTGTTCCAGGAAGTTGGGCTGGTCTGTTTCCTCAGCAGGGCTTATAGCTTGGGGTGGGGGTGGGGCTTGGGCATCTTGTCAGTTTCAGGGACTTCCTGAGATTCCTGAGTTGTTTGAGTTTCCCTTTAGAATTTCCTGAGTTTTTTTTTTTTTTTTTTTTTTTTTTTTTTTTTTTTTTTTTTTGGTCTTTTCCCAGACAGGATCTCCCTGTAGTCCCCCGCTGTCCTGGAACTCACCCTGTAGACCAGCTGGCCTTGAACTCACAAAGGATTTTTCTGCCCTGCCTCTGCTCCCCAAGTTCTATGAGTAAGGCGTGCGCCAAAACCCACCCCCCCACCTCCCCCCCACCCCCCCCCACCCCCCGCCGGCGAATTTCCCGAGTTTTAAGGAAACTCCTTTAGGGGCTGGAGAGATAGCCTAGCAGTTAAGAGTGCCAACTGCTCTTGCAGAGGACCTGGGTTCGATCCCCAGCACCCACATGGAGGCTGAGAACCCTTTGTAACTCCAATTCCAGGAGAACTGCAGTTCCAGGAGAATCCGACACCCTCTTCTGACCTCCATGGCATTGCAGGACACAGGTGCACAGACCTACATGCAGACAGTACATTCATACACCTAAAAATAAATAAAATTAAAAAAAAAATAAATAATAAAAATTGAAAAAAGAAAACTCCTTTAGAACTTCCTAGGTCCTAATGAGCTTTGAAAGAAGTTTCTGTTCAACATCCTCACAACCTCAGCTGCTGCCACATAAATCATTCCTGTCTGTTGCCTCAGAGCTTCATAGCTCTGCTCCCCTCTTGCATTCCAGCCTGCTCTCCTCCATCCTCCAGAAAGCCAAATACCCACCCACCACACACTGAGGTGCTAGCTGCTCCCTGTACTTCAGTGGTCTTCTCTGAGCTCTTAGCAAAGACTGCTCGGCAGTGCTGCCACCTCCATGAAGTCTGCTTGGTACTCCAACCGTCAGAACTTCCCCCAACCACAGGCAGACCTCTACCCATAACCTTCAAGGATCAATGCCCTTGCTTTCCACAGGCCCCTCCCAGAAGACATATTCTCTCCCCATGCAGGAACTGTTTCAGGAAAGATCAGCACCTGAAGTGTACAGGAAGTAGGTATTTTTACATAGACTACAGCCTGGTCCAGTGGGCTCAAGCCTCAACATCTGAACCCTGAAGGGAAGTAGCACGTATCTCTTCTACCTTGGGCATTGGTTTACAGTGAGAAGGAAACTTACATATCGATTGGCTACCAGTAAAGTCTCAAAATTGGGCAAATTATTATAAATTTAGAAAGAAAAACAAATGTCAAAAAAAATCCTCTGTCTGAAAATCCTTGCCAAAGTCTCCATCTGAGACAAACAGAACTGAGGAAGTTTCGTCAGGACACAAGACCAAGCTAGCTGTGCTACTGTTCTAACTGCAAACCTGTCAGCTGAAATTTGCTGACAGAGACAGATGGAGAAAAGAAGGATTAAAAGTCATATTTTCATCAATGTTACATTAGAGTCTGAATCAGGACCTCATAGAGCGCACACACGCATACACACACACACACACACACACACACACACACACGCACACGCACACCACAAAGCATTTTGTCATCCACAAGCAAACAAACCACCACTCCCCCCAAACAACCTAGATGCTCTGGGAGGCTGAGGCAGGAGGCCAGCCTGGGCTACATAGTGAGACTGTCTCTAAACAAACAAATAGCTCCATATCTTAGATGCTCAATAATCATGTTGATTATAGAAAGGAAAAAGGAGCAAGAAAGCCACTCACCTGTCTTGTGTTGTTTCAAGAATCCCTTCCTGGCCAGGGATGTAATTCAGTGAAGAGGATTTCCCCAGCATGTACAAGGGCTTAGGTTCAATGCGCAGAACTGGAGAAAGCAAAGAAGAGAGGAAGGAAGGAAGGAACACACACACACACACACACACACACACACACACACACACACACACTTCACACAATAATTTAAAAATAAATGAATAAAACACAAAACAAGACCAACAAAACACTGCTGCCTCTTAAGTGAAAACAAACCAAGTGAAGAGAGGACAGCAGCAGAATCCAGTGCTACAGGTGTGTCCTACCTGTGCTCCAGGGACTCCTCGTACCCTAGGATAGCTATGAATGTAGGCCAACACAAAGCCATAACTGAATTAAATTACGAGATTTTTTTTTTAATTTTGTTTTTGTAAATTGATGGCACAGTTCATCAGCATGAACTTTGTACGTGACATTTTTGTCCAAAACCAAAAGGTTGGACATGCTAGAGATGACTCTTCTCTGTGGCTCAGTCAGAAAGTCACTGGCTGTGTGCCTCAGTTTCTCTCTCTGTGGCCATACAACAAGGACTGTTTTCTTCTCTTCACTTGGTTTGTTTTCACTTAAGAGGCAGCAGTGTTTTGTTGGTCTTGTTTTGTGTTTTATTCATTTGTTTTTATATTATCTATTGTGTGAGATGTGTGTGCTTCTGTGTGTGTGTGTGTGTGTGTGTGTGTGTGCAATTGTATGTGTGAATGTAGGCATACCTGTGGAGGCCAGAGGAAGCCAAGGATGGGCCTTGCCATCATTCGTTTGAAACAGGGTCTCTGGTTCATTACTGGGTTATGCCAGGCTAACTGCTCCCCCCCCCTCCCCGCCCTGCCCCAAGCTTCTAAAGATTCTTCTCCCTGCCTCCCGTCCAGCCTCAGGAGTTACAAGCACACCCCACAGGCTCTGCTTTCCTACATGGGTTCAGGGACTCTGAACTTGGATCCTCACACTTTCTTGGTCAGTAGGAAGCGCTGTGCCCACTGAGCCATCTCCTCAGCAAGTGCTTTGTTTTCAATTGAGCTATCTACACAGGAACCTAGAAGATAGTGTTTGGAAAAGAAAGACCCTGCAATCCCCTGAGTTGACTCGAGGTTCATTGCCATCCCTTAGATGGGAGAGAGATGGATGCTTTCACCAACCAGAAAGCAAACAGCTGTGGCGACAGATGTTGGTGATGCTGATTAATCCAAGGCTGTTAGCATCCGGATTTCCCAAGTAGTCTTTGTTTTTAAGTCACTCTAGTTCGACTGCTTTCCCCATACTGGGGGGTGGGGGGGCGGTGGTGGTAAAAACCAACCTCCTTTTTCCATGAATTGCATTATTTCTCCCTGATGGCCACTTGCAGCTCACCCACCACCATACACACTCCTGCCACACCCAAGTGACTTCTTGTTTCATTTTGAACACAGAAGACCTGAGGGCAAAACCCTTTTCATCCTCTTCCTTAGGTCGCTTTGTCTATTTGTAGGCATGGGAAATTACATCCAAGGTCAATGTTTCCCAAAGAAGGTAAACTTCCGATCCCACCCCGGACTTCATCTGAATGCCAGAAAGGGGTGCCTTTATGTCCTCTGAATTTACTTTGTGCTGGTTAACTGAATTAATGGAATCACACCTTCAGTTTCTGAGAGGGGGATGGCAAGAAAGATGTTAGGGAAAGTCCTCACCCCATCCCCCAAATAAAAGGGAAAATGGGTGGATAAGGGCTGGGAGGAAGGAGGATCTTTTAGGTTCCCTAAAGTAGACCCTTCAAGAGATCAGGCAGGTGTTGTTCTGGAATTAAAAGTTCCCTCTGAAACTGAGCAGTTAGGAGTTACTACAGGGCCCCAAATAGGAAACCATTCGCTTGATCCGTCCCTTCAATCCTATTAGGGGCCCCCTGGAGCTCCAGGGAGATACCAGCCTGTCATGTCCCGGTTGCTGTGACGACCCTGTCTTTATAGAACAGGAAAAAGAGACGGCAGTGATTGGCAGACCTTGCTTGCCCCCGTATGTACAACAAAGGGCGACAAAACGAAGAGGAAGTGGGTCTCTTCTGTGCGTCTTAACCCGACCCCACCTTCCACCTGGCTGTCTTCCCCCCTCCCATCCTCCGGAAGGGAGAGCCCCACTGGCTCTGTGCTGATGTCAAAAGATCGCTTTTTTGTGTGTCTAATTTCGAGCAGTGAAAAAAGAATTTTTTAAAGTCTGTCTTCCATCAAGTTCATTTAGATATAGCTATGTGGGATGAGCCTGGAAACAAGGAAGGGGGCGCGTAAGGCTTTGCCCTGCCCAACACCCAGGGCCTTGTTGGTCCGATGTTGGGGAAACTGGGAAGCTGGGAGGAGGTGGCCAAGCCTGCAAGTCCCACCATATGGTGCCACAGTGCGACTCGCCAGCCATAAATAACAGACTCTCTTTTTGGGTTTTCTCTGCTGGCTCCCAGGATTCCCACTGAAAGGGTTACGAAATGGAGTTGGGGTTCAGTTTTCCTTACACAGGAAGGAGCCGCCCCAGCCCGGCTGGGCGCGAGGGGAGGGGACCGGCAGGCGGTGACAAAGGCCTGGGGTCCAGCTCTCAATCGCGGGGTCCCATCCAGAGCCCTGGTTGCGAGCGCAAAACCGAAGGAGCGCGGCCGCGATGACACTTCGGTCGCTGACTGTCGCTTCCAAGGCCGGTGGCCGGGCGGAGAGACTCGCAGTGCACCGGCCAGAGGCGCGAGGGCGTCCCTGCAGCCTGGGCTCGCGGATCTTTGCTAACTCCGCGGGCACAGTGGCCTTATTTAGGTTTGCAACGCTCCCCAGCTCTGCTTACGCACCCACTGCTGCCAAAACCATTTTGCGAAGGGTCCCCAAATAAAACTAAACCGGAGTGGTGGCCGAGGCCCCAGATAAGGCGCGAGGAGCAACTCACTCCGTTTCCTGAGGGTCACGCGCAAAGCTTTGTGCAGGGTATTTTCTTGGAGGAGTCAGGAGAGGGGGAGAAATATATTTTAAAAAGGGTTTCTTTAGGAAGATACAGTGAAATAGGAAATGAAGATCCTCTTTGTAGTTTAGCTGCAGAGAAACGCTGTTTAACCCTAATATGCATCGCATTTGAAATAAAACTCTTTTCTCTCTAAGCGTACCGAGCTCCCCAACCCCGTTCTTACTCCCACTGGGGGCAAGACGTCACAAAAACGAGAATTTTGTTTCATTGTGGGTCTCCCTGGTAGTCGTGAACGAAGGTTTCCAGGTGAGCCTGAGATAGGATACGAACTCCAGGCAGAAGTTGATAAACAAAACCCACCAGTCCTCTCTGGCCTCCCCATAAAACCCCAGTTTCCTTTCCAACCCTGGATCCCTCTCCCAAATAAATTACAATCCTCTCTCTTCCTATGCCAATTGCCCTCGGCTTCACAACAGGCCCCCAAGATTTAAGAAATTATCTTGAGGTTTAGGAATGGAGCGAACTGGGCTTGAGAGTTTCAGTCGTCCAGAGAATGTTGTTGGTTCCTTTCCCGCCAGGCGTGATAAAGCAAAATATTTTAACTGCAACCTACAAAGTTTGTTTTTTATTCTATTTTTTCTTTCTTTGTACATATATATATATATATATATATATATATTTTATTTCTTACAATAAACAGATAAAAAAAACCTAATTACAAGGCACGGTACTGAAGTTAAATGAAAATGTATTGCAGTAATGGAGCAAGTAAATTAATTTTTTTGAAGATAGATTTTAGTTAAGGACAAAATACGTTGTCCTTCTTAGTAACATTTTCTAAAATTAGGTTCCATTTTTAGGGCTGGAAAATCAGGACTAACCCTGAACCTTGGGGTCATTTTCTTGCTTGCAATTTCTTTAGAAATTCTAATTTGAAAACAGTTATATCTTCCTTGGGGGTCTTTATTTTCTTTATGAAAAGCTTTGGGAGTTTTTACTATTATTGTTTTGTTTTGTATTTATTTTAAAATACTATCTTTAAACCACCCGTTTAAATTAGGAGAATTTAAGATGGGAATACTTTTTATAGTACTGGAGTTGATAACATATTTTGCTGAAATAAGCATATAATAATAATAGTAATAATAAACAACTTTCTCTCTTCCAAGTGGATATCCCGACCATTCCTAAAAATGTTTTTAACTGTTGGGAAAGTGACCACAACATTCCCATCTTGGAAGCTATTTAGCTTGCTTCTGAGGACCCCATCACACTCAGGGAGTCGGGTTTTGTTATTTTGGCGTTAGTGGCACTAGGTTTTTGTTTGTTTGTTTGTTCTTTGTTTTTCCTCCCCTTTTGTCTCTGTATTTAAACTGGCTCCTTGCATCCCTTCCCTTCTCTATGAAGATTTAATTTTTATTAAACACACACACACACACACACACACACACACACACTCACACACACAAGCTGCTGCACAGGAGAAAGTTCCGTGCTGCCTTGTCCTAAAGATAGTCTTAAATGTCCAAGCATTTAAATGTTATGAGTACTTTCAAAATGAAATGAAATATGTCTAATTCTTTTTAATTTTTTTTGCTATTTGTTAGAACGTCCAATGCAAGCCATTTCTTAATCTGGTGGTGCTTGAATACTTGAAGTGGGTGCTTGTTAATTTTCTTACATGAAGATATTCTGAATTGTACTAAAATCTTCAGCTAAAGCTGCTTCAATGCTTGACCCTCATCAGCTAAGGTCCGCCATAAAAAACTGAACGGGGCTCATGCAACTCGAAAGCTTTTTTTTTTTTTTTTTTAAGATGAGCATTTTCAGGCTGTTCATTTATTTTTAAACACGGGACGGGTTTAGGGTGTTTTGTTTGTTTTCTTTCTCTTCTGTTTTACTGGACTTGAACAGGGCTCGGCTCAGGAAAAGAAAGCCCACCTCCTTCTTGGCATTTTCAACAGTGAATTTGCGCCACCTTCTGGTGGGTTGGAGAAGAACGAAAACACCCGCCGGGTCCATAAAAAAGAATTCTTTATTCACCTAGTTCCTATGTCTTGTTGATACCTATGAGCAGAGCACCGCTCTGGTTCTTTCTGAAGCAGATTCCCTATAGCTTGATTTTTATAAAAAAAAAAAGCTTTGAACTACGAAACCTGTTTTCTTCTTCTTCTTTATCTCATCCTCAAAAGAACTCGCTAAACCCAGACCTGGCTCGGCATGTTAATTTACTGAAATGCCTGGTGGTCATAGGGGTGCCTCTCCTCTATGAGCACCCCCTCTCTGAGGGGTGCTTGCAAACAGACTGGAGGCTCTGACTGTAACAGCAGAGAAACAAACGCTTTTCTTCCTTGGGTTCCTAAGACCCCCACTACCCACAATTAATCATAATGACACGATGCATTCAGGCTTCTTGGTGGGGTCTGCTAGGAGCACACACATGCAGCTCACCACATATTCTCAGGCCTGTTCAGATGGATTTCACCACAACACTCGCTGGTACCCTTGGCCAGCCACTGGGTCTGACCGTTCTCTAAAACGTCAGCAGGTGCTTGCGGAGGAAGAACACATTTTTGTAGGCTTCCTTCCGTTGAGAAAGGCCACGTGACTAAAGTAACTACTCATCCCTTCAAATGGAACTCAATAAAAAAAAATGAGGGTTGACAATACAGATCAGTTGGTAGAGTGCTTACTTCGCATGCACAAAACTCTGGGTTTGATCCCAGCACCACATAAACCAGATGTGAAGATGCATGCCTGTAATCCCAGCACTGGGAGGTATAGGCAAGAGAATCAGAAGTTCAAAGTCATCCTCGGTTAAGTAGAGAGTTCTAGGCTAGCCTGGGAAGAAACCCTGTGTCGAAACATACTCTGCTTTAAAAGGATGTGCAAGCCTCCGGGCGTGGTGGCGCTGGCCTTTAATCTTAGCACTTGGGAGGCAGAGGCAAGTGCATCTCTGCGAGTTCAAGGCCAGCCTGGTCTACATAGCGAGTTCTAGGACAGCTGGGACTACAGGGAAGTCCTGTCTCAAAAAGAGAAAAAAAAAAAAAGAGTATGTGGAAAACTGGTGCTTGAAAGATAGCTTGGTTGGTTAAGTGCTCGCCACACAACAGTGACCAAAGCTTCAGTCTCAGAACCCGCTTTTTAAACAGTGCCAGGCAGGGTGGCACACTTGTAATACCAATCCTAGGGAGGCAAAGGCGGGTGGAGCTTGCTGGCCAGCCAGCCTAGCTGAATCGGTGAGCTCCAGGCCAGTGAGAGACCCTGTCCAGAAAACAAAGTGGACAGTGCCTGAGGAAGGACAGCCAAGGTTGTCCCCTAGCCTCCACATATATGTATATATGTATGTGTGCACTGGCACACATGCATATGCACACATGTACACACATATACACACCAAAAAAAGTGTGAAAAATTAAGACCACATTGTATTCTTAGTGAGGTTCTAAGTGTTTTGTCTGCAAAGCTGTGCTCACAGAGAGAAGGGTGCTTGCTCAGTTGGGTCAAATCGGTGCAGTCATTTGCTGAATTATTCATCTTATGAGAACCAACTGAGCCCCTGAGTGTGCCAGATCTGCGAAGCTGAAACAGCCTTGCAGGCTGCCAGGGGCTAGCATAGCACAAAACCGTGCCTGTGCCTGAATTAGCAGCAGCCTCTCCAGAAGGATCCCATTGAAGGCATCTGTCCAAACAGGGCAGGTGGCTACTTGTATGGTGGAGACAACCCCAACAGAAAGACCAATAATTATTTTGTCATCAGCCTAATCTAAAAATATTTATTGCAAATGTAAGAAGGTTGTGAAGAAAGCTCAGGATGAAGACTACATATTTTCTTGAAGAATATTCTAAGTGGGTTGCAAAGGATGGAGAAGGCCGTATTGAAAAGACAATGCTGAGCCAAAGGAGTCACTCAGTGGATAAAGCTCTTGCTGCTTCAGAGCAAGGACCCGAGTTCAGATCCCCAGAGCCCACATTAAGCCAGACATGGTAGAATATGTCCTATGGGGAGCTGAGGGTGGAGACAGGTGAGTCCTGAGGAGCTAATAGGCCAGCCAACATAAAGCATACGGCAGAGAGCCTATTCAAACAGGGTGGAAGGCAAAAGTGACCCCAGAGATTGTTCTCAGGTGCTCCAGAGCAACCATGCATGTACATACACATACATGTGCACATATACACACATGTACACAAAAAGACTGTGTTGGGAGAATTTCAGTCACCAAATTAGGGGTGTGTGTGTGTGTGTGTGTGTGTGTGTGTGTGTGTGTGTGTGTATGGCAGCTTTCAACCATCCTGTCCATAACCTCTAGTTCCAGGGGAATTCAGTGCCCTCTTCTGACCTCTGCAGACATTGCACAACACAACTGTTCTTAACATTGATGCAGGCAATACACTTATACACATAAAATAAAAATAATAAATAAAATATTCTAAAATAAATACAAATTGAATAAATGATGTGCTAGATAGCTTTAGTGTCAACTTGACCCACTGGGTTAAGGGAATCTCAATCAATTGGGGAATTACTTCTATTGGACTGGGCTATAGTCATGTCTGTAGGCCATTTTCTTGATTGTTGAGTGATGTGGGAGGGCCCAGCCCATTGTGGATGGTGCCACCCCTGGACAGGAGGTCCTGTGTTGTGTAAGAAAGCAGTTGGAGCATGGGCCAGAGGTGCAAGCCAGTAAGCACTATTCCTCCATGGCTTGTGCTTCAGTTCCTGCTTCCAGGTTCCTGCCCTGAGTTCCTACCTTAGGCTCCCTAAGTGATGAACTGTGATCTGAGAGATGTAAGAAGAATAAACCCTTTCCTCCCTAAGTTGGTATTGGCCAGAGTGCTTTGTCACAGCAATTGAAGAGAAACTAGAACAAATGGTAAAGTCAAATTAATGCTACAAAATTCATGGAGTGTTTGCCACATTTTTTAGATTTTCTTATTTATTTATTTATTTATTTATTTATTTATTTATTGGAGGTAGAGTGTGCCACAGTACATGTGGAAGTCAAAGGACAAATCACTCGCAGGAGTCAATTCTCTCCTTCAACCATGTGTGTTCTAGGACTAGAACTTAGGTTGTCAGGTTTGCTGGCAAGTGTCTTTACCTGCTGCCATCTCACTGGTCCCTGTCTGCTAAATTTTATAGTGAAAATGTACTATCTACTTATCAAAAAGAATAAATGTCTCAATGAAAAATAAACTTTGTGTTGCTAAAGATTGATAGATTGATATATAAGACTAAAAAGATGAGTGAAACCCACCTATTCACATCTTGCAACAGAGGAAACACATACTCCAAGAAATATCAAAACAGACAGTGGCCTGGGCAGGTGCACAGCTGGTAACGTGCTAGTCCTGCAAGTTTGATGTCCCAGAACATGGTTTGGCTTTTTTTTTTTTTTAAAAGCCAGACATGGTGGAATATACTGCAAATCTCAGAGCTGAGGAGGCAGAGACAGGAAGATCCCCTGAGCTCCTAGTAATTCAGTCTAGCCAAACCAATGAGCTCCAAGTCAGTGAGAAACCCGCTCTCAAACAACAAAGTGAAGAGACATTGAGGAAGACCCTGACATTGACCTTTAGCTTCCACATGCATGTGCACACACATACTCACATACATGTGCATATGTGTGCACCCATGCATATATCTGCACACATAGGAAAACACACATATACATACACACACTAAACAGACTGGTAGCATGCTAACAAGAACACATTGAGCTTTCATCTCATCTCTAATAGCAGCACGTGTACTATTTTAGATACTGTAACTTGATTCAACTGCCGAAATTGAAAATATTCTGTCAATACCAAGTGTTGGAGAAGATGTGGTTCTACGGGACCTTTTGAATAATGCTTCTAGAAGGGAAAGCTAGAGTTGTTTCTATAGAAAACAGGCTGGTAATACCTTATAACCTGGCAGCTCTGTAACTGCTCTGGGTATTTACCTAAGAAAAACCTTTTCACCTGTACACAAGGGACTGGTTTTGCCTATTTGTTATCTTGGATGCTCCCATAACTTCAACACTGCTAAATGTTACATCTTTCTACACCTTAGAGTCAGGGGTTCTGAAAGTAGAATATAGGTAAGTCTGTGGCTGGAAATTCCCAAAAGCTAGCTTCAAGGATATTTGTTGCTGTGCTTTAGGAGGTAAGAAAAGTAAAAAAAAAAAAAAAATCAGATGCTCAAGGAGAAGAAACTGATAGAATAAGTTGCAGAATGTTCATAATATGTAATAGTCTGTCATCTTTTAAAATTTAGTGAGTCGTTCTTTACATTTTTCATTTTGAGATTAGATGATAGATAGATAGATAGATAGATAGATAGATAGATAGACAGATGACAGATGATAGATACATGCATACATATATACAATACATGGATGGATGGATGGATGAATGGATGAATGAATTGATGGACAAATGATAAACATATAGAAGAAAGTTGACAAATCAAACAGGATAGATGATAGACAATTGATTGATAAAAAAAGATCATAGATTTTACATGATAGAGATAGATAGATAGATAGATAGATAGATAGATAGATAGATAGATACATACATACATACATACATACATACATACATACATATTTAGGCTAGAGATATAGCTCAGTGGTAGAGTGCTTGCCTAGCATGTTCAGGGCCTTGAGTTTTATTTTTATTTTTTTAAGATATTTATTTATTTATTGTTGTCTTTTTGAGATAGGGTCTCCCTGTAGCTCTGGCTGTCCTAGAACTTGCTATGTAGACCAGGCTGGCCTTGAACTCACAGAGATCCACCTGCCTCTACCTCCCAAGTGGTAGGATCAAAGTCGTGGGCCACCATGCCTGGCAGGCCTTGAGTTTTATAACTATTATTATGCTTAAGAAAAGATTTACCTGCAGTTTAAGAAATAATTCAGAGAGCTCACATGCTCTTTACCCAGTTCCCTCAAGATACAAAACCTTCCAGTACCACCAAGATGATTCCTAAAATTCTTTTGATGTAATTTTTTTTCCTTACACTTCCTCCCCTTCAAAGTTTCAAGCACCAATCTTTTTCATTTCCATGATTCTACCTTTCCATAATGTCACATGTATAGAGCTATGCATGTGCAACCTTTACCTTTTTTCACTTGGCATATTTCCCCCAGAGACCCATCCAGGGAGTTGTATATATCAATAACTTGTTTCTTTTTATTGTTGAATAGTATTCCATGGCACAGATGTACCAACCCAAATGCCCCTCAACTGATGAGTGGATAGAGAAAATGTGGTACATCTACACAATGGAGTTCTATGCAGCAGTCAAGAAAGATGACATCACAAGCTTTGCAGGAAAATGGCTGGAGCTAGAAGGTACCATGTTGAGTGAAGTAACACAGTCCCAGAAAAACAAATGACAAATGGTATCCCTCATCTGTGGATGCTAGTGCCAATTACCCAGTTGTAAGTATTTCCTGTGTATGGCCCCCTGAGCTTTTGTCCAAAGTAGTTGGGAGTGATGCATATTTGAAACAACAACAACAACAACAACAACAACAACAGAAAGGGCTGCATCGAAGAACTGTCTGAAATGATGAACTTCTGCTCAGAACAGTCAACTTCCTCATGGAGAATATTGAGAAAGACTGAGAAAGAGATGAAAGGCATGTTTGGCAGAATTCATGAGCTTTGGTGGGGTGGGGGAATGGGGGGGACACGGGTCTAGAGTTGTTAAAAAAATAAAAATAAATTTATATATAAAAAAGATGTACCAAACTTGTTTAATCATTCACCCACTGAAGGAAGCCTTGGTGGTATCTGGTTTGGGAGATATTACAAATAAAACTACTGTTATAATCATTCTTCTTTAGAATTTTGTGTGAATATAGGTCTTCATTTCTCTGGGTTAAATGCCAGGTATGAAATGTTGTGTGGTAATCTTTCATTTTGTTAAGAACTGCCACGCTACTCCTAGAATAGGTACACCATTTTGTGTTCCCCCAACATGACATAAATAGTTCATTTTCCCTTTCCGCTTCATCAGAATTTTGTAATGTTACTAAATTTCACTTTAGCCATTTTGATAGTTGAATATTGCCATTCCATTCCATTTTAGTTTGTGCTCCAAATGGCAAATGATGTCAAACATTGATGTGTGCTTATTTGCATCTGAATATCTTATCTGATGAAATGTATTTTATGTCTTTGTCAATTTTCTAGTTGTATTTGGTGTGTGTGTGTGTGTGTGTGTGTGTGTGTGTGTGTGTGTCTTGTATGTTCACATGTGCATGCGGTTGCATGAGCCCATACATGCTTGTAGAAGGCAAAGAAAGACACCAGGCTTCCTGCTCCATCACCTCATCTGGATCCTGAAGTGAAGAAGTAGACAACTTGTAGTTTGAATGAAATCTCCCCCACAGCCTCATGTGTTTGAAGATGTGGCTTCCAGCTGGTGGCGCTGTTTGGGAACGTCGCTAGAGGAAGTAGTCGCTAGGGGGCAGGCTTTGATGGTTTTCGCCCTGCCCTATCTTTCTGTTCTCTGCTTCCTGAGTGCAGATGCAGAATAACCGGCCAAATCCCCGCTTCGGCCGGCCTGCTTTCCCCAGCTGTTGCCAAGCCTCGCCTGCCAGGCGACATTCCTCTAGAACAGTGAGCCAAAAATAAACCCTTTCTCCCTGAAGCTGTTTTTGTCAGCGTATTTATCACACCAACAGAAAAGAGCTAATGCCCCGCCGTTTTCAACCCTGTCCCTTTATTTCTGAAGACGCATAATAAATCCATAATAAATCTTGAATCACGGCCCACAGGCCAGTCCAATGGAGGCAGTTCCCCAACTGAGGCTCCCTCAACCCCCGTATGTCAGGTTGACACTAAAGCTATCCAGCACACCACAGATAACTTTTATCAGACATTAGCTTCATATAAGGATCTATGAACAAAATTGGGATCCCCTTTGAAAGTCATTTAAAAGACATCAGATATTTATTCAATGAGACAAATGTTTATTCCTTGAGCATAGTTATTGGGGGGGGGAGTTTATAAATTCTGTGGTAGATTTCATATGTCCTTCTGATCTACAGATAGAAACAAAATAAACTATCCTTTAGGGTACAAAATCCGAAAGACATAAATGCTTAACCTTCATAGCCTGGACAATTTGGAAGACTTTCATCAGTTCTGTCACCAGGTAAATGGGTGTGGCACATGCAGGTTAGAGAAAAATCTGTTTGCACATATTCCATAAGTGGTTTACTTTTTTCTGTTCATAGCATAAAGAGGGAAAGCAATGTGGATTTCACATAGAATGGGAATGTACTACACAAGATTTACTGAATAAAGGGTTTTGAGTTTAATTCTCTCTCTCTTTTTTGGGGGGGTCTTTTCGAGATGGGGTCTCCTTATAGCCCCAGCTGTCCTGGAACTCACTCTGTAGGCCAGGCTGGCCTTGAGCTCACAAAGATCCACCTGCCTCTGCCTCCCAAGCATTAGGATTAAAGGCATGTGCCACCACGCCCGGCTGAGTTTAATTCTTAATATTTATTTCTTATTCTGTGTTAGAATCGGGGTTGAGGGAATCTAATCCTGAGGTTTTGCTTGTATCCTGCCATTCTGATAAAATGATTAATTATCCTGCCAAATTAATCAGTAGCATCACATGATTAGAAATACTATGATGCAAAATTATCATGATTGTATAGAATGCTTTCTTGATCAGGCAGTCAGTGAAAGTGCTAGTATTTTCAGATTGAATTAATTGTAAACTGGTTCTAATTTTGACACTATTTCATTATCAAGTGTTGTAATCTGCCCCTGCTCCCCAGTGCCGGAGAATACCTGCTCAAAATCATAAATATAAATTCATTAAATTTGTAAGTAAATTCCCCGATTTAAGATTGAAAAAAAAAATCTTGAATTACACAGGCTTGAGTTCTTCCACTGCTTCTTTTTTTTAAATTTTTAAAATTTTTATTTATTTTTGTATGTGTATGAATGTATTGTCTGCATGTAGGTCTGTGCACCTGTGTCATGCAATGAACTGGAGTTCTGGAATTGGAGTTACAGATGGTTCTTAGCAGCCATGTGGGGGCTGGGGATCGAACTCGGGTCCTCTGCAAGAGCAGTCGGTGCTCTTAACCGCTAGGCTATCTCTCCAGCCCCCCACTGCTTCTTTTTCTGAATTATCTGTCCTCTTTCCGTTCCTCTTGTCATTTTACACAAAATTTAGAATGACAGGTTTCCATTTAAAAAGTAGCTGTGATTGCATAGGAATTGCATTGAACCTGTATATCAACTTAGGGAGAAGTTACATTTTCCCATGATGAGTTTGTGGTCACGAACATAGTATGCTTTCTCACCTATTGGGAAGCATTGCATAATTTTCAGCCTAAACTCAGGCATGTGTTCTATTAATTTAGACCTGAGTGCTTAGTTTATCTTAGCGCTTTAAGTCATGTCATTTTATGTGTTCCTTACCTCCCCTACTGGCATATACAAATGTCATTAATTTTACATTTTAGTGTTATATCTTATAACCTTGAGGAATTAGCTTATCAGTTCTAGGTTTTTGTTTTGTTTTGCGCCTCCATTTCTTGCAATTGTTTGCCTTGAAAATCATCTGCCAACAAGGGCAATTTTATTTCTCCCTTACTAATGTGCATGCCTTCATGTCCTTTTCTTGCCCTGTTCAATGGCTGGCATTTCTAACACTGCCCTGAACAGAAATGACACTGGACGTCTTGATTCCATATGGGATCACAGGAGGCACATGTTTAATCTTTCACCATTAAGCATAATGATAACTGTAGATGCTTAATGAAAATAAATATTCTTTATCAAATTGAGAAACTTTTCTTTATACTTTTCTTGTATAAATGTTTGTCATGAATGATTATAAAATTTATATAACTATGTTATTTTTCTTCTTTAGTCTATTTCTGGTGGATTACAGTGACTGGTTTTTAAAAAATATTGAACCTGCCTTGCATCTCTAAATCAAATCACACTTGACCATAGCATATACTTATTGCTGAATTCTATTTGGTAATACTTTGTGAGCAATTTTAGCACTTAAAGTCATGGAGAATCTTGGTTTTAGTTTCATTTTGTGTGCGAATTTTTTTTTTTTTTTTGGTCTTTTTGAGACAGGGTCTCCCTGTAGTCCCAGCTGTCCTGGAACTCACTCTGTAGACCAGGCTGGCCTTGAACTCACAAAGATCCTCCTGCCTCTGCCTCCCAAGTGCTAGGATTAAAGGTGTGCGCCACCACGCCCAGCTATGTGTGCATATTTTCTTTATCTTGGCTTGTGTCAAAGAAATTTTGGCCTTATAGAATAAACCTGTGGACATCAGATCCCAGGAGCTGAGATGACATGGCTGCGAGTTGCCCAGCGTGGGTGTTAGAACCCAAACTTGGAGCCGCAGCAAGAGCAGCAAGGGCTTGTAACTGCTAAGCCATCACTCCAGCCCTACATTAGCATGTTTACATCCTCCTGTCAGAGTCACCTTTGCATCATATAATGTCCCTCTATGCTGAATACTTTTCTTATTGTGCTTTGTTTTCTGTTTGAGACAAGTTGTCGTGTAGCCTAGACTGGCTTTGAACTTGCTACATAGACGAGGATGGTCTTGAACTCCTAATCTCCCTGCCCCCGTCTTCCAAGTGCTGAGGTTAAATACAGATGTGTACCACCAGGTTGGGTGCAAATTTTTTTAGTGTGATGCACACCACAGAGCTGATTCTCTCAGTCACCTATGCTTTCTTTGAACACTCTATCAGGCATCCTTTCCCATCCTTTGACATCCGACCTGCTTATTACATTATATTTGTTGAGAAGTATGGTATACAGCAAGCAGCTACGCCAGGCCTTTTATCCACTTTGTCCATTTCTGTCTCTTAATAGATATTCTAAGGACCTTTATATCGAATTTCTTTTTTTTAAAGATTTTTTTAAATTAATTTTATTTATTTCTGTATGTGTATGAATGTACTGTCTGCATGCAAGTCTGTGCACCCGTGTCGTGCAATGCCGCGGAGGTCAGAAGAGGGTCTCAGATTCCCCTGGAACTGGAGTTCTCCTGGAATTGGAGTTTCAGACGGCTCTCAGCCGCCATGTGGGTGCTGGGGATCGAACCCGGGTCCTCTGTAAGAGCAGTCGGCGCTCTTAACCGCTAGGCCCATCTCTCCAGCCCCNCGAATTTCTATATTAAGATAATCTTATCTTCGTTTACAAGTTGTTCTGTGTGCTTTACACTTCTCTGGAGTTTTATTTTTCTTCCTGTTACCTGAGCATTTTATATAATTTCATTTTGATTTATTCATGTCTTTGAGTATAACTCTTTGTATAGATTTTTTTTTCAGGTTACTGTAGGTTTTATCTGAGACATACATAACTTATCACAGTCTATTGGAAATAACATTTTGCCAGTTTGAGGGAAGTACAGAAATCTTACTTTCATTTCATCTATATACTCTCCTTCACTTATAGGATAATTATCTTAAATATTGTGCCACTTACATTTAGAATATGAGCAAGTGTTATAATTTTTGTTTCAACCATCAAACATAATTTTAAAAAATTCGGGTGGGTGGAAAATAAAAATCTACCATATTGATTCCTATTTTTGTTTTTATTCTTTCTTTCCTCCAGATGTTCTGTGGTTCTTTCTTCTACCCTCACCTTCCTGTGCAGAATGCTTCCGGTGAGGCTGAGGAGATAGTTCAGCCAGCAAAGAACTTGCCATGTGTTCTAATTTCATTTCTGTTGCTGTAATTAAAAAAAACAAACAAACAAACAAACAAAAAAAAACTCGGCCTGGGCTGGAGAGATGACTTAGCACTTAAGAGCACCTGCTGTTCTTGCAGAAGACCTGGGTTCACTTCCCAGCACCCACATGGCAGCTAACAACCATCCTAACTACAGTTCCAGGGGATCTGGTGACTTCTTCTGACATCCACCGGCACTGCATGACACAGATGCACTTACACACATGCAAGCAATACACTCATACACAGAAAATAAAAATAATAAAATATCTTTAAACTACCAAAGATTTCTTTAAGTTTGCAATTCCAGGTTATTTGGGAAAGTCAAGGCAGGAATTCAAGTAGCTACTCACATCACATCTATTGTTAAGTGCAAGAGAGAATATATGCCTCTCTCCTGCTGCCGCCGCCGCTACTGCTGCTGCTGAGCTAGATGTCTTTACAGTTCACATGACAGTCTTCCATAAACATCTCCATAGGCTAACTTGATCAACATAATTGATTCTCTTCTAAGGTGAGTCTAGGTCATGTCAAGTTGGCTGTTAAAATGAACCAGTACCAACTTGAGTCCAGATCCCAGCACCCACATTAAAGCTCCGTCTGTAACCTCAACCCTGGGCAGGGGGATGGATCCCAGGGGCTCACTGGTCAGCCATTGATGAATCTGTAAGCTCCAGGTTAGTTAGAGACCCTATCTCAAAAACTATGGTGCAGAGTGATTCAGGAACACACCAGATATCACCCTCTGTCCTCCATATACATACACATATGTCCACATACCATAAAAGCATGTATACATACCCATATGAACATGTGTACAAACATGAATATACACCCCCACACCCATATTAACATGTATACACCCCCCTCCCCCACATACATACCCCTATGCCCATAATAACATGTATACACCCCCTCCTCCACATATATATCCCCATACCCATATTAACATGTATACACCCCCTCCCCCCACATATACCCTCACACCCATATTAACATGTATACACCCCCTCCCCCACACATATACCCCCATACCCATATTAACATGTATACACCCCCTCCTCCCACATATACCCCCACACCCATATTAACATGTACACACCCCCTCCCCCACACATATACCCCCATACCCATATTAACATGTATATGCCCCCTCTCCCCCACATATACCCCCACATCCATATTAACATGTATATACCCCTCCCCCCCACATATATCCCCACACACCCACATGAACACATGTACACCCCAGCACACACATGTAAGAACATGTATATATCCCATGTCCTTACACATATGAACACAAATATACCCACATACAAACATTTATATATATCCCCACATATGAGCACGAACATACCTCCTACACCCATATGAACATGTATGCACCTCCCACATACGAGCATGTATATAGTCATATAAATATGAACATATACCCTCACATCCACATGAACATGTATACCTCACATGCACTTCTGAACATGTACACCTCCCACAGGAGAACCTTCTCTACACTTTCCTGTCTGCTGCCAACCAGGCCACTGGCTTTCCTTGAGCTCTGAATGTCTCAGTTCCCCTTATTTCCTGAAGGATGTTTCTGGCAAGCCAACACTCCCTCTGTCTGCAGCACCTAAAAACACTGTTCCTTGTCCTATGGCCTCCAAGGCTTCTATTCTGTTCTTCTAATTGTGTGTTTTCCTCACAAACAAGCATTGTTTTTATTTTTCTTGCTGCTTTCAAAAAGATTGATACTTCAAGTTCTTATGGGTGTGCTTATGACAGGTCTCAGTGTAGACTACTTTCTGATTATTCAGTTTGAAGTTCACCCAGCCTCTTGAGTATGTTGGTTTATGCTCCTTGTCAAATTTAGACAATTTTCTGCTTATATTTCTTCATGTACTAAAAAAAAACATTTTTATTACAATTCATCTTTCTCTCTCTTTCTCTCTCTCTCTCTCTCTCTCTCTCTCTCTCTCTCTCTCTCTCCATGCAAGCGCCATGGTATGTGTAAAGGTCAGAGAATACCTTGAAGGAATTGGTTCTCTCTTTGCACTACACTGTGTGGATTCTGGGAGTCACACTCAGGCGGTCAGGTCTGGCAGCAAGCTCCTTGTACCCGCTGAGCCATCTTGCTGCCCTCTATGGACTTTTCTTCAGTCGAACCCTTTGTCTCCTTTCCTCTCCAGATCCAAACACCACAAGCAGGTATTTTGTTGAAATGCAGGCTCTCCAGGTCCTGGGCCTTTATTTGCTGGCAATCCTACTGCTTGTCCTTTGACTTCCTCCTGCTTCGCTCCTCTGTTCTTTGCATTCTGCCATGGAGCACTTTTGTTGGGTTGTTATATTGTTCAGTTCTAGTTTCCATTTGGCTCCTCTTCCTATCCTCTATGCCTTGACTGAAGCTATTTCTTCTCTGGGAATTGCTTTTTAACTGGCTTCATATTGCACACAATTTCTTTTGAATGTGTTTTTACAGTGGCTGCTTTCAAATTTTTGTCAAATAATTCTAACATCTGTTATTTCTGTGTTTATCCTTGTATTTGTTCCTTGACTAATTTTTGTGACAAAACACCTGCCCGAAGCAGCTTGAGGAAGGAAAAGCATGTTTGCAGGAGCATGATGCAGCAGGACGTGAGGCTGCAGGAGCAAGATGCAGCAGGATGTGAGGCTGCAGGAGCATGATGCAGCAGGACATGAGGCTGCAGGAGCATGATGCGGCAGGACATGAGGCAGCTGATCACATTGCAGCCACAGTCAGGAAGCAGAGAGCCATGAATGCTGGTGCTCAGATCACTTCCTCCTCTTTGTTCAGTCTCGGACCCCAGCCCATGGGATGCTGCTGCCCACATTTAGGGTGGGTCTTCCCACCTCAACAAGACCAATATAGACAAACCTTCACAGACATGTCTAGAGATTTGTTTTCATAGTGATTCTAAATCCCATCAAATTGACCATCAGTATTAACCAAAACAGTCTCTATTGATTGTCGTATTCCTTTTCAGATGTACCTGATTCTTGGTGTTATAAGTGACTTTGATAGAAACTGCTTGCTTTTATATTTTTTAGGATCTTCAATTTCTTTTTTTTTTTTATGTGTATGACTGTACTGTCTGCATGTAGGTTTGTGCACCCGTGTTGTGCAATGCCGCAGAGGCCAGAAGAGGGCGTCGGATTCCCCTGGAACTGGAGTTCTCTTGGAATTGGAGTTAGAGACGGTTCTCAGCCGCCATGTGGGTGTTGGGGATCGAACCCGGATCCTCTGCAAGAGCAGTCGGTGCTCCTAACTGCTAGGCCATCTCTCCAGCCCCAGGATCTTCAATTTCATCTTTAAACCTTTTTTGGTAGACCTAGCCAAGAAGAGACACCACCCCAGCATTCTCTGCTCAGCTTCTGTGCATCTCCATTGGAGTGTCCTGCTCCTCACTATGTCTGGGGTGAGAATTCCTGTGCTTCGCAGACACCATGGTGTTGGGTTGAGAGAAGCCTTCTTATCAGCTGGCAGAGGTGAAGTCCAGACTCCATTTTTGGTCTTCTGGTGTCACTCCAGTGTATGCGTATGTGTCGGCATTCCTTAGTAAGTACAGCCGGGTGCCAAGCTCTGCACTTTCTTCTTGAGGTAGAGCGGGCTGATCCACTGCCTTTGTAGTGGTGCCAGGCTGGAGTATGTAGTTATTGTCTACAAGTTTTCTTTCTTTTGGGGGGTAGGGATTTTTGAGACAGGGTCTCCCTTTAGTCCCAGTTGGGTTGGAGCTCACTATGTAGATCAGGCTGGCCTTGAACTCAGAGAAATCTGCCTGCCTTTGCCTCTCGAGTGCTGAGATTACAGGCATGCACCACCACGCCCAGCTACAAGTTTTCTAACAAGGCCTCTGTGATGGCCAGCTCTCATTATCAACTTGACACAACCTAAAATCGCCTCGGGAAAGAGTATCAATGAGACACTATATAGAAGCTTGTCTGTGGGTGACTGTCTTAATCAAGTTAATTGATGTGGGAAGACCCAGTCTATAGTGGGCAGCACCATTGCCTAGACACGGGGTCCTGAGCTGAAGGAGAGTGGATGCAGCAAGCACAAGCAAATGCGCACACATGCATTCATTTCTTTCTGCCTTTTGTTTGAACAAGTGTTTTGATTACCAGTTTGTTTATTAGTGTGTGTGTGTGTGTGTGTGTGTGTGTGTGTGTGTGTGTAGTGCGCAGAAGAAGGTAACAAAGCCAGAGCTGCCATGTGGATGCTGTGATTCAAACCTGAGTTCCATGGAAGAACAGCAAATGCTCTTGACCCTTGAGCCATCTCCCCAGCCCTCTCTTTGCTCTTGACTGTGGGTAATGTGACCAGCTGTCCCAGGCAGCTACTGCTGTGAATGTCCCACAGTGGTTATGTCCCACCGTTCTGCACCGTGGAACAGTGAGTTAAAATAAAGCCATTCTCTTCTAAGTTGTTCTTTGTCAGGATATTTGGTTAGAGTAAAAGAAGTGAAATTGGGGCAGCCTCCTCTGTACTGGTCCCTTGACTAGAAAGAGCAGTCTTGGTTTTGTCGTGTGTCTGGCAGGTGTATGTTTTCCACACTGCAGCAGTCCTTGCTGGAGCCAGGAGGCTCAGAGAGCCCAGAAGCTCCCAAGCCTGCCGAAGCTCAGGAAGCTCGGAAATGTACAGGATTCACAAGACTCCTCCCCAGGTTTATAAAAGCAATAACCATTTCTGAGAAGAGACTCTGAGAAGCTGCCTGCAGGGAGACCATGCTGGGTGGCTGTTCAGCTGCCTTTGAGCCATCCATGCTCCTGTAACTCCAGTAAGCTCATTGGTTCATCAAGCTAGACTTGAGTGGAATCTTTGGGTTGGTCTTTCCTCAGTGCTATATTTAAGGTAAATTTGTTCATAAAAAGGAGAAATCGAGCTGAGCACCGACATTCATCTCTGCTTCCTGACTGCAGATACACGTGACCAACGGCCACACGCTCCTGCCACCTGCCTTCCCTGTCATGATGGACTGTCCCCTCAGAGTGTGAGCCCAAACAAACCCTTCCTTCTTTACATTGCTTCTTATCAGGTGTTGGATCATAGCCCTGAGCAAAGTAGCTGGTATGGCTGTGCTACGGGCTCTTGTGCACATCCATTCAGGCTTCTATGCTTGTTGTAGCACAGACGTTAGATTTCACGATTGTAGAAGATTTTTTTAAAAAGCCCTAAAAATATGACATTTTCAAACAAAGCATAGATTCAACACCTAAACACAATGGTTCCTGCTGTCTGTGGGGGTGAAGCCTGTAGTTTACTTTACCTGTAGTTCACTTTACCTGTAGTTCCTTTCTGACTCTTCAAGGAGAAGCCCTGCATTCCTGATTGAAACTTAAAGTACTAGAGAGGATGTCCCATGAAGATGTTTTCCTGGACATTCCTTCAGGCTTTGTCTGACTTATCAATTGATGGACATAAGAACAAAAAAAGTCAAAAAAAGGAAACAGCAAATTTCCTTAAGTCCAGAATATTAAAATGCACCCTTCTTGCTTTGAGTCTTGGAGTACTAGAAAACCAGTCTCATTAAATTCTACCTGTAGTGGTTTGAATGAAAATGTCCCAAATAGTCTCCAAGTATTTGGCCATTTTGTCCCTGGTTGGTGGTACTGTTTGGGGAGGTTTTAGGAGGTGTGGCCTTGCCTGAGGAAGCACGTCAAGTCCCTGGGGTGAGCTTTGAGAGTTCTGAAGCTCTGCTGGAGTTTCAGTCGCTCTCTGCTTCCCATGTCTGCTTAAAGATGTGAGGGTTTACCTTTCTGCTCCTGCTCCAGCCACCTCGCCATGCCTCCAGTCACGATGGTCTCGAATCCCTCTGGAACCTACAACTATAAGCACCTTTTCTTCCTATAAGTTCCTTTGGCCACAGCATTTTATCACAGCAATGGAGAAGTAGCTAGTACACTACCCCACATGGTGACTGAAGTTATGAAAAGAATTACTCCAGGGTTGGGAAAATAGCTCTGTTGGTAGAGCGCTTGCTGTGCAGCCATGAAGTCCTGAGCTCAAGTCTTAGAATCCACGTTAAAAAAGCCTGGCACAGTGGCCCATGACTATAATCCCAGTGCTGTAGAAGAAACAGAGTTTCCTCTCCTAAGGCTGGAGAGCAAGCCAGTCTTCTTGAGTCAGTGAGTTCCAGGTAAAAGTCAGAGAGCCTGTCTTAAAAACAAATGGATGATATCTTGAGTAATGACACCCAAGGTTGACTCTGACCTCCACATGCATATGCACACATGTCTATCAATATACACATGTAGATACATACATGTATACCGATATACACATGTATATGCACATACACCTACTCTGCTGTCTTAATTATCTTTCTGTTGCTGTGATAAAAAATACTAACCAAGGGCTGGAGAGATGTCTCAGCAGTTAAGAGCATCGACTGCTCTTGTAGAGGACCTGGGTTTGATTCCCAGCACCCACATGGCAGCTAAGAACCGTCTTTAACTCCAGTACCAGGGAAATCTGAGGCATTGCACCACACAGGTACACAAACCTACATGCAGACAGTACACTCATACACATAAAAAAAAATACTAACCAAAACCGCCTTGGGGAGGAAAGAGTTTATTTGGGTTGCAACTGACAGTCCATCATTAAGGGAAGCCAAGGCAAGAACTCAGGGCAGGAACCTAGAGCACGGGCCATGGAAGAATGCTGCTTACTGCCTTGCTCCCCTGCCGTGGCTCAGCCTGCTTTCTCATACAATACAGGACAACCTTCCCAGGGACAGCACTACCCACAATAGGCTGGGCACCTCCCCCTACATCATTCAACAATTAAGAAAATGCCCCACAGACATGGTCACAAGCCAGTCCAGTAGAGCCAATTCCTCTATTGAGATTTAGTTGACAACTAAAGCTATCCAGCAGACCCCCCACAGACAAAGGAATGACTCTAGAAATCATACAGGAACATGAGTGCACATATACATGTATGTCCATATATATATACATATATATATATGTATGTATATATATATATATATATATATATATATATATATATATATATATAGTAAAGAATTCATATACACGTAAGGAATTCAGTCTAGCTTTAACCCTTCCATTCCATCCATCTATCTAACGACCTTAGAAACTGAAGCCAGATTGATTCTCTAGGTGTGCATTTAGGTATTGGGACATGTACAGAGACTCCATTATGGAGAAAGGACAAGGCCCCACACAATCTCAAGGGACACATTGGAGTTGGGTGTACCATGAGATCGCACTGACTCTTTGCGTCTTCTCTACGTTCCTAAGTCAAATCTTATTTTTCTTATTCTTCTTTGTTATTATTTATTTGTTTGTTTTCGAGATAAGGTCTGGCCTCAAATTTACTTTGTAGTTGACGACAACCTTGAACTCTTAATCTGAACTCTTGATCTCCTGCTTCCATTTCCTAAGGCTGGGATTACAGTCATACACAATCATGCCTGGTATGTGTGGTCCTGGGATGACATCCAGGGCTTTGTGTGTGTGGCCAAGCACTCTACCAACTGACCTATATCCTTTTCAGTCTAGAGGGACAAGGATAAGCTTCCTAATTCCTGCCTGTGAAGAACTGAAAGGATTAGGACCTCCGAACATCAAGACTGTAACCTTCTTTAGATTTATTGAACTGCTTGATTACAACCAGGAGAATAAATATATGAAATACTCAGCAGATACAGAGTTTGAATGGAAAATAAGACATGAATAATTAATGAGCTTAAGAGTCAATACATTCAGTCACCTTAAACTGCCCTTGACAGCTTTCAAAGGTTTTGAAAATCCTTAAGACTTTAGGGAAGGACTATCTCCATGGAAAGTAACAGCAGCTTTTTGTGTATTAGTTCAACTCCAGAAGGCACCAGCTATCTGACAGCATGTCTGAGTTCTAGGGTGAAGAATGCAGGTTGTGGAATCTTTGTCTGAGGTCTAGGGTGAAGAATGCAGGTTGCAGAAGCTTTGTCTGAATTCTAGGGTGAAGAATGCAGGTTGTGGAAGCTTTGTCTGAGTTCTAGGGTGAAGAATGCAGGTTGCAGAAGCTTTGTCTGAGTTCTAGGGTGAAGAATGCAGGTTGTGGAAGCTCTGTCTGACACTTTAAATGCATGGATGAAGATACATTGCAGAGAAATATATCGGAGCCATAGGCTTCCTCTGAAAATCTACAGCTGTCGCAATGGCAGAGACCAAGAATGTGACTTGAGCCCTACTCCTAACAGTCAAGTGACTATGGGAAAGTTCCTTCCCCTCTGGGTTTCATCTTCCAACATCTATAGTGAGAGGCCAGAAGACTCTGGTTCCTCTGAGCTGTTATCCTCCCTCCAATTGCCTGTTTATGGGATGGTTTGTAATAGCCAGTATGCTGAGAATTAACGCAGTGCGCCTGTGCAGAGCTTGTCCCTCATCAACCTAACCTGCCCTAGGCAGGCGAGACAATACAAGCAGCTGAGTTGCAGACCTGGGCCAATCACAAGGCAACACGACACTGCACTAAGAGGAGAGCAGGAATGTGAACAGTACATAAACCCTAACCTTGCCCCCAATAAACGAGTCCACGACAGCTTGCCCTCTGTCTGCGTTCACTCAATTCCCAGGGTCTGTGTCTTGACTCTGTGCCTTTCACCCCCTTTCCTCCATGGTCAGACCACGAAATTCCCCAGTAGGCCTGGGGGATTGTCTACAATGGTTGACTGAATATGATCCCCCAAAGCCTTGTTCCTGGTCCTAGAACCTGTGAGGTTTACTGTCTTAGTCTTATTTCTATTGCTGTGATAAAAACACCCTAGAAAAAAATCAACTTAGAGGAGAAAGAGTTTATTCTAACTCAAAATTCTAAGTTACAGTTCATGATTGTGGGGAAGTCAGCGTGGAAGGAACTTCAAACAGCTGGTCACATCATATCCACAGTGGAGCACAGAGAGAAATTTATGTGTCCATGCTCCCTTGCTTGCTTGTTTTTATCAGCTTTAGGTCTCCATTATGATATAGTTCAGGACCCCTTGCCTAAGGGAACATTGTTGCCCATATTGGATTGAGTCTTCCCAGAGCAGTGAAATTAATTAAGACAATCCCCACAGGCATTCCTGAAGGCCAATCTGATCACTGAGACTCTCTTCCCAGGTGATTCTAGACTGTGCCAAGTAGACAATGAAAGCTAATCATCAAAGTTAACTTCTATGGCCCCTAGGACTTGGAAGAATGATGGTATGACGTGCCAATGATCCTTGATAATTCAAATGGATCCTGCTAAAGCTTAGCTATGATCTGTCCTCTCAGAACTTCATGTCGCAATCTAGTAATGAGGTCTCTTGAGAATGGATCTGCTATAGAAGCCAGTCTGACAGAGGCTGAGGAGATAAAGCTATAGGAACCAGAAGATGGAGGCTCAGTCAATAAAGTGCTTATCATTCAAGCTTGAGGACATGAATACGGATTCCCTAGCACCTATGTAAAAAGCCAGGCCCAGTAGCATGAGCCTATACTAGCAACTGGGGAGTAGAAGCAAGAAGAGCCCTGGGGCTCAGGCCAGGATAATAAAGTCAGTTATTTTCTGGATTCAGCCAGAAACCTTGTCAAAATAAGTCAAGGAAGGCATCTGGCATTGACTCTGGCTTCCATATGTACACACATTCATGTGCATATACTCCCACGCATGTACACACATGTACACAAGCCAGTTTGACTACGTATCTCTGGAGCTCCTTGTTTCTTACCATATGATGCCTTCAGCACCTTGGGATGCTTTGAGCCAGAAGGCTACCAATAGAGTCAGCCACTTGACCTTAGACAATAACCATAAGCTAAAATAAGTCTTTGTCTTTATAAGTGACCAAGACTATAATACTGGGTTATTAGAAAAGAGAGAGAGAAGGCAGTAATGTGAACAAGCCCAGTCTTTAAAAGGAAACTTGACATAGTAGAGGAGAGGATAGTGATTGCAAAGTAGAAATTGAAGTGATATGGCTATAAGTCCCCAAACCCAGGTGGCCACCAGAGGCCCAGTAGATAAGGAGTGGAGTCTATCCTGCACCTGAAGAAGAGACCAGCTCTGGTCCAAGTGCCGAGAATGCATGAGTGTTGAATGCTCACCCATATATGGCCCATCTGTTCACTCTCTCAGAGTCTCAGGGAACATCTCAGAAGATGGGAATGAAAAAATTTTAAGAACCTGAGGAAAGGGTGGTGTGTTGTGGAACACTGCCTTCTAGGCATGACATGGTGGTTATTCTCTTGAATTCTCAGTGTCTGTGATTACCTGCACAAGACCTGCACAACACTGAACTCATCAGGGGAGGAGGGGCTTATTAGTACCTAACCCCACCCAAAGCATGCTAGGTAGTTAATGGTTGATAATGGGGAAGAAGAGGCATTTTCTTCAGTGGTGTGATCAGTGGCAAGTTGCTCATGCTGCTGTAAATAACTTTTCACCTGTGCTCCTGAAGCAGCCTTAATTAAACTCATTGCTTCACCATTCCCACCCAATAAATCCACAAAAGTAATAGGGAGACTAATTAGGAAGAAAAAGAACAGCAGGAGTGGAAGGAGAATAAAACTGGGGAGTGAAAATGATCAAATTTCATTATATGCATGCATGAAACCATCATAATGAAACCCATAATTATACAGAGTTAATATATGCTAATAAAAACTTTTTAAAATCTTCTATTGAAGTTTTGTGCATTTCATACATCACTTCTCAGTTCAATCCAGACTCATTTTCCTCTCCATGCCTGCCACAACCTCCCAAGTTCATGCAGTCTGCCATACATGTCCTGTATCCCCTTCTGAGTCTTTTCAAAGTTTTTCAAAGCAGAAGAATATTATTTTTGTGTGTGGGGGGGGGACTCTAATGCTTCAGTCAGTTCCTTATCCCAGTTCTTTTGTTGTTGTTTCCTCCAATCCATATTGTTTTGACATATGCATTTATATATGTCACACATGTACTAAAATCATGTCATCTAAAAATAAACTGTATGTTACTTCCAAATCATATTTCGGAATTCACATTTTTCCCTTTTAATTTTATTTATTTATTTATTTTTTAATTTTTTATTTATTTCTGTATGTGTATCAATGTACTGTCTGCATGCAGGTCTGTGCACCCGTGTCGTGCAATGCCGCGGAGGTCAGGAGAGGGTCTCGGATTCCCCTGGAGCTGGAGTTCTCCTGGAATTGGAGTTTCAGACGGCTCTCGGCCGCCATGTGGGTGCTGGGGATCGAACCCAGGTCCTCTGTAAGAGCGGTCGGCGCTCTTAACCACTAGGCCATCTCTCCAGCCCTCCTTTTAATTTTATATTGTTCTAAAATATGCAAACATACCCTCCACCCTTGTACCAAAATTATAAAGTCTGAAAATAAGTGGTAGGTTAATTCTAGAGCCCATTAAGGGATTCACATTCTAAGAGTACAGTTGCTTTTAGATAAAGAGAAATATAACATTAATGTTGCTCAGTTTGCCTTACTTGATGCTAGCATCCACAAATGAGGGATACCATTTGTCATTTCTTTTTCTGGGACCGTGTTACCTCACTTAGCATAATATCTTCTAGTTCCATCCATTTACCTGCAAAGTTCGTGATGTCATCTTTCTTCACCGTGGCACAGAACTCCATTGTGTAGATGTACCACGTTTTCTCTATCTACTCATTGATTGAGGGACACTTGGGGTGGTTCAGACTCTTTGCTATTGTGAAGAGAGCTGCAATAAACATGGCTGTGCATGTATCTCTGCTGTAGGTAGGATGAGTCTTGTGGGTGTATAACCAGGAGTGGTATGACTGGTCAGGTGGTAGGCTCATTTTGAATCTTTTAAGGGTTCTCCACACTGCTTTCCATGGTGGATGTATGAGTTTACATTCCCACCAGCAATGGATGAGTGTTCCCCTTTCCCCACAACCTCTCTAGCATTTGGCGTCATTTGTTTTCTTGATCCTAGCCAGTCTTATTGGAGTGAGATGATATCTTAAAGTGGTTTTAATTTGCATTTCCTTAATTATTAGTGATGTTGAACACTTCTTAAAATGTTTATTAGCCATCTCTAATTCCTTACTTGTTAAGTTTCTGTTCAGCTCTTTATCTCTTGAGGGTCATTTGTTTTCTTACTTCTTTGTTTTTTGAGTAGTTAATATATCCTGGAAGTTAATGCTCTGTCAGATGTATCAGTGGTGAAAGTTTCCTTCTCTTCTGTGGGTTTTCTCTTCACTTCCCTGATTTTTTCTTTTGCTGTACAAAGCTTTTGAGTTTAATGAGGTCCCACTTGTCAATTGTCAACCTTATTTCCTGCGCAGCTGCTGTCTGATTTAGAAAGTCTTTTCCTACCCCTATGTCTTGTAGGTTGCTGCCAACATTTTCTTCTATCGCCTTCAGAGTTTTGGGTTTCATATTGAGGTCTTTGATTCATTTGGAGTTGACTTTTGTACAGGATGAGAGGCAGGGGCTTATTTTCATTCTTCTACAAGTGGTGATTCAGTTTTTCCAACACCATTTTCTGAAGATGCTGTCTTTCCTCCATTGTGTCTTCTTGGCCCCTTTGTCAAATATGAGGTGGCTGAAATTGTATGAGCTCAAGTTTGGATCTTCAGTTTTGTTCCATTGGTCTATAGGTCTGTTTTTGTGCCAGTGCCAGGCTGTTTTTATGACTATAGCCCTTTATTATAGTTTGATGTCTGGTATAGTGATCCCCCTGTATTGCTGTTTTCACTCAAGGTTGCTTTGGCTGTTCAGGATCTTTTGTTTTTCCATATGAATTTAAGGATTTTTTTCCAAGTCTGTGAAGAAACTCTTGGGGATTTTAATTGGGATTGCACTGAATCTGCATATTAATTTGGGTAGAATGGACATTTTTACTATATTAATTTTTTCAATCCATGAGCACAGGAGGTCTTTCCATCTTCTGATGTTTTCTTCAATCTCCTTCTTGAGGGATTTAAAATTTTTGTTGTAGAGATCTTTGGTGTCTTTGGTTAGGTTTGTCACCAGGTATTTTTTTTAGTGTATTATGAGTGGGAAGGTCTCCTTGTATTCCTTCTTCTGTTGCTTGTTGTTGGTGTAAAGAAAGGCTACTGATTTTTCTAGGTTAATTTTGTATCCTGCCATTTTACTTAAAGTCTTTATCATTTGTAGGAGTTTTCTGTTTGAGTTTTTAGCATCCCTTAGGTAAACTATCATATCCTCTGCAAAAAGGGATAGCTTGACTTCCTCTTTTCCAATTAGTACTCCTTTAATTTCCTTTTCTTGCCTTATTGCCCTAGCAAGCATTTCAAGCACCATATTGAAGAGGAGTGGTGATGGGGGCAGCCTTGTCAGGTTCCTGCCTTTAAGGGGAATGCTTCTAACTTCTCTCCATTTATAATGATTGGCTGTGGGTTTGTTGTATATGGCTTTGATTCTGTTGAGGAATGTTCCCTCCAGTCCAATTCCCTGTAAAACTTTAAACATGAAGGGATGCTAGATTTTGTCAAAGGCTTTTTCTGTGTCAATTGGGATGATCATGTGGTTTTCGTCTTTCAGCCCATTTATGTGTTTTGTGGTATTTATTTATTTACATATGGGGTTTTTTGGTCTTTTTGAGACAGGGTCTCCCTTTAGTTCCAGTTGGCCTGGAGCTCACTATGTAGACCAGGCTGGCCTTGAACTCACAGGGATCCGTGTGCCTCTGCCTCCCAAATGCTGGGATTAAAGGTGTGTGTCACCACTCCCAGCTTATTTACATATGTTGAACCATCCCTGCATCTCTGGTATGAATCCAACTTGATCATGATGGGTGATTTTTTTTGTTGTTGTTTTTTTGTTTTTTTGGTCTTTTTGAGACAGGGTCTCCTTGTAGTCCCAGCTGTCCTGGAACTCACTCTGTAGACCAGGCTGGCCTTGAACTCACAAAGATCCACTTGCCTCTGCCTCCCAAGTGCTAGGATTAAAGGCATGCACCACCACACCCGGCCAATGGGTGATTTTTTTAATGTGGGTCTGTATGCAGTTTGCAAGTATTTTGTTGCATATTTTTGCATCTATGTTCATTAATGAGATGGGTCTATAGTTTTCTTTTTTTTGTTGTATCTTTGCCTGGTTTAGGTATTAGGGTAATGCTGGCTTCATAGAAGGAATTTGGGAGATTTCCCTCTGTTTGTTTCCTTCTGAACCATTTTAGTAGTATTGGTTGTAAGTCCTCTGTAAATGTTTTATAGAATTCTGCCATGAAACTATCTGGGCCTGGCCTTTTTTTTGGTTGGGAGTTTTTTTTTTTTTATTACATTTTCAATTTCCTAAAATATTATGGGTCTGTTTAAGCTGTCAATCTCATCTTGGTTAAGCTTTGGTGAATTCCAGGATTACAGATATTCATCCATTTCTCTTAGATTTTCGAATTTAATGGAGTGTATGTTTTTGAAGTATTCCTGTATCATTGTCTGGACGTTTTTGTTGTCATTGTGATGTTTCCCTTTTCATCACAAATTCTATTGATTAGAGTTGCTCTTTTTTTCTTTTGGTTAACTGGGCTAGAGGTCTGTCTATCTTGCTTATCCTTTCAAAGAACCAACTTTTGGATTCATTGATTCTTTGTTTCTATTTCATTGATTTCTGCTCTGATTTTTCTTATTTCTTCCTGTCTGTTGGGTTTGGGGTACATTTGTTGTTGTTGTTTCTCAAGTGTTTTTAGCTGCAGTATTAGATCATCTGTTTGTACTCTTTCTGTTTTTTAATGTAGGCACCCAGGGCTATAAACTTCCCTCTTAGGACTGCTTTTAAAGTATCCCATAGGTTTTGTTGGGATGTGTTGTCATTTTTCTTTAGTTTCAGGAATGCTTTTATTTCTTTCTTTACTTCTTCCTTGCCCCATCCATTATTCAGGAGTGTGTTGTTTAGTCTCCATGTGTTCCTGTAGATATCAGGGCTTATCCTGGTGTTGACATTGAGCTTTATTGATTGCACTGTTGTCGACAGAATGCATGAAATTATTTCAATCCTTTTGTATTTGTTGAGGTTTTTTTCTGCATTCCAGTATGTGTTTGATTTTGGAGAATGTTCCATGGGGTGCTTAATAGAAAGTATATTCTCTGGTGTTTGGGTGGAATATTCAGTAGGTGTCTGTGAGGTCCATTTGGAGTAATGTATTGTTCAGTTCAGATGTCTGTTTATTCTTTGTCCAGTTGATCTATCTAAAGAGCTCAGGGGTATTGAAATCTTCCACTATCAGCATGCTGGGATTATTCTGTGCCTTAAGGTCTTGCAGGATTGTGTTTATAAGGTTTTGTGCACCTGAGTTTGGTGCATATATATTTATTATTGTAAAATCTTCATGGTTAATTGCTCCTTTTATAAGGATGTAATGGCCCTCTTTGTCTTTTCTGATTAGTTTTACTTTGAGGTCTACTTTGTCTGAAATTAGAATGGCAACTTCTGCTTGCTTTTTGGTACTATTTGCTTCAAATATCTTTTTCCGTCCTTTCACTTTAAGTTGGTGCCTGTCTTTGAGAATGAGATGGGTTTCTTGTAGACAGCATATAGATGGATTCTGTTTCTTAAACCATTCTCCCAGTCTATGTCTTTTGATTGGGGAGTTTAGACAATTAAAATTTAAGGTTATTATTGAGAGATGTGTGTTTCTTCCTTTCATCTTATTTTCTGTTTGCATTCTTGGTCTAGGTTTGTATTTTCATAGTTATACTTTTATTAATTTCTCTCTCTAGCTGCTTGGGGATAGGTGCTCCATTCCTCTGTTCTTTGAATTACTTCGAGTATTTTCTGAAGTGTTGATTTTTTGGACATATATTCCTTCATCTTGTTTATGTCATGAAAAATTTTTCTTTCTCCTTAAACTATAATTGACACTTTTGCTGGGTATAGTAATCTGGGTTGGCATCGATAGTCATTTAGTACTGGGAATACATTAGTCCATGTTCTTCTGGTGCTCATAGTTTGCACTGAGAAGCCAGCTGTAATTCTGATTGGTTTGTATGTAACTTGCTGTTTTTTTCTCTTGTGGCTTTCAGTATCTTGTCTTTGTTTGGGGCTTCTAGTGTTTTAACTATGATATGCTTCTAGTGTTTTAACTATGATACATCTTTTCTGATCTTGTCTATTTGTTTTTTTTTTTTTTAAAGGTTTTTTTTTTTTTTTTTTTTTTTTTTTTTTTTTTTTTTTTTTTTTTTTTTTTTTTTTTTTTTTTTTTTTTTTTTAAAGGTTTTTTTTTTTTAATTTATTTATTTTTGTATGTGTATGAATGTACTGTCTGCATGCAGGTCTGTGCACCCGTGTCGTGCAATGCCGCGGAGGTCAGAAGAGGGTCTCGGATTCCCCTGGAACTGGAGTTCTCCTGGAATTGGAGTTACAGACGGTTCTTAGCCGCCATGTGGGTGCTGGGGATCGAACCCGGGTCCTCTGCAAGAGCGTCGGTGCTCTTAACCGCTAGGCTATCTCTCCAGCATTTGGAGTTCTATGTGCTTCTTGTATTTGTATGGGTTTGTCTCTTTTCAGTTTAGGGAAATTTTCTTCTATTATTCTGTTGAAGATCTGATCAATACCGTCATTATGGGAGGTTTGGTCTTTTCATAGTGTCCAAAATTTCCTGATTGTTCCACTCTTGTGTGTGTGTGTTTTTTAATTTTTCATAACCTTTGAGCTTTCTAGTTTTTCCTTACTATCTTCCAGGTATGATGTTCTATTTTCTGCTCCATCCAATCTGCGTTTGAGGCTTTCTCCCACCCTTTCCTGTTGATTGTCTGAGTTCTCAATTACCTTTTTCATTTCATCCTGTGATTTCTTTAGTATCCCACTTCCTTTTGGATCTTGTTATTCTCTCCCTCTAGTTCCTTCTGGAGTTTGTCATTCTTTCCCTCCAGTTCCTTCCTGAGTTCTTCATTCTCTCCCTTTAGTTCTCTGATTTGTTCTTTATAATCTTTGATTTCTTTGATTATATCTATGATTGTTCTTCTAAGAGCCTTGTCCTGGGTTCCTTCTAGTGAGATCTCGTTGTAGGGATCGTCTATAGGACTGGTAGCGTCTGGTGGAGATTTATCATGTGCTTTTCCCAAGTTGTTTTTTTCTTTGTGTTTTTGGCAAGTGGGTTTGTTTTATTGTTTGTATTCTGGTGTGAATCTCAAATGTTTCTTCACTGCGTTGAAAGCTTGATTTGCTTGTTTCCTACAGATATGTTCGTTGTCTTCTCCTTGGTTTACGGAGGGCTGGTTGTGTTGGTTTCCAGTTTTCACTTTTGCTTATATATCGGGAGTTTCAGCTGGTTCTTCCCTTTTTGGTCTGGAGGTTCTCCAGAAGTCCTGAGGTAAAAATCAGGTCAGTTCCTTGCTGGGCGTACACTTGCTTTGTACTGGGGTGTTGCTACAGCTGTTCTCAGTGGGATACCCTCCCTGTAGCCCATGAGGGTTGGGTGGCTGGTTTGCTGGTGGCCTCTGGACCTGGTGGATGTTCAGCTGGCTGGGTGATTCCACCATGCTGCTGCTGTGCACACTGGGCCAGTTATGGCTGGGTGGCAGGCAACAGGCCGTGCCCAGAGTAGTGATGAGCCTCCCTGGAATTGTGCTCACCTATTCCCCAGGTGCAAGCTGCCTCCTCTCTCTGGGCCTGGTGGGTGCCCATAAAAACTTTTAAAAATGAAGCTAGCAAAAGGGCTCAGCAGGAAAGGCTCATGCAGGCCTGGCAACCTGGGCACCATCTCCGGAAACCAGATAAATGTGGAAGGAGAGAGCCACCTCTACAGGGCTGTCCTCTGACCACCATGCCTGCACACCCACTGGGTGCTCAAGAGTGTGTGTACACACATAGACACAATTTTTTTTTGGTCTTTTTGAGACAGGGTCTCCCTGTAGTCCCAGTTGTCCTGGAACTCACTCTGTACACCAGGCTTTCCTTGAACTCACAAAGATCCACCTGCCTCTGCCTCCCGAGTGCTAGGATTAAAGGTGTGTGCCACCACGCCTGGCACAATGAATTTTTTAAAAAAAGAAGTGTTTATAAAAGAAGAAACAAGCCCTGCTGACAGTTGGTCTCATCTCAGTTCAGACTTCCGGTCTCCAGAACTGTTAAGACTAAAGGTTCTGTTGTTTCAAACTATTGTGAAACTGTGGTGAATTATTAGGGAAGTAATTCACAGATACCAGCCTTCCAAGAGGCCTCACGGATGGGGCATGTTGTGCCTCCCACATGGTCTGCCTCTTGGGATGATGTCACCTCCTGGGGCTCAGGAGCTGGGGCCCCTGATATTCCTCTCCCTGCAGAGCTCTGACCCTACAGTCACACAGCACGTGGCTCCGTATCTGTCTAGGGGTTATAGTCAGGTCCGTTCTCTTAGCTAATTAAAGAATTAAAAGACAGGGGAAAATCTCACAGCAGCAGAGAGTGTCAGTCAAACAGACTTTTACTGAAAGATAAAGAATAACATCCATACACATAATCCATACACATAAAGAATCGCATGTATATATACACATCCATATAGAAGAATGAAGCTCTTCACAACTGGAGAGGGGACCTGGAAACCAAAAGCCAATGTCCCCTGGGAGAATCTGGATTTTAAAGGGTTTTAGTGGTTTCCCTTCTTTTAGATTTGAATTGGTCAACTTAAACAAAGAAGTGGGTGCTGATAGTCTACAGCTCCAAGCCGAGGTGTTCAGGGCTTCTTGACTCTATGCAGGTCAGTTAAAGGAGCCTTGTTGGAGGAAAAAAAAAAAAAAAAGGTCTTCCTGCCAGACCAGGAGAAGCAGGAAGTGTGTCATCTTTATTACTTTTCAGTGACCCTGCTTCCTTTTAGGGATTAGTTCCCTACAGTCACTGTCGCTTCATCCATACTCTCAAGCACTCAGCCATGGAAGGCAAGCACACCAAAGAACTGAGGACATAGAATGGGAAAGACCGCCTCAAAGTCTTGGGTGGCAAAACTGGGCGAATGAACAGAGTGGTGTAGGTGGGAGGTAATGGAGAGACGCAATCACTGTTAGTCTCCATGTAGGATTCCCAGGGGGCAGCAGAAAGGTCCTGGGTGCCAGGAGGGTTCAGAATGGAACATGATGTTCATCTTGATGTTCATGGCCAAGGGAAGGCAGAAGCCTGACCCCACGCCCAGCTGGCTCCTCAGAATTCATCCTCCACCCTTTGGCTTTCATACCTGTTCCAGGATACAAGCTCAGGTTACCTCACGTTCCTGGGCTTTCTCAGAATCCTGCTTTGGGGTGGTTCCAATTACTGTCTTTCAAATTGAGAGCCACACCTCATGTGTGGATTGTGAAATCATTCACCAGCCATGTTGAAGTGGTACGGAACTGAATAGAAAAATATTACTATGTTTTACATTGTTGATAGAGATGCTACTTTAGGAAAGTTTAATTTTCAGGAAAAATAGTGACAATTGTGGTGGTCAATACCGATTATCAACTTTACAGGATCTGGAATCACCTAGGAGACAAACCTGTGGGCATGTCCGAGAGGGAGTTTGTAGACTGGGCTGAGGTGGGAAGAAAGACCCACCCTGAACATAAGCAGCACCATCCCATGCACTTGGATCCTGGACTGAATAAAAAGGAGAAAGGGAGCTGAGCACCAGCACTCATGTCTCTGCTTCCTGACTTAGGATCATGTGAGCAGCTGCCTCCCACTCCTGCTGCCGTGCCTTCCCACCATGATGGACTGTGCCCCGGATCATGAGGCACAATAAACCCTTCCTTCCTTCCTTCCTTCCTTCCTTCCTTCCTTCCTTCCTTCCTTCCTTCCTTCCTTCCTTCCTTCCTTTAAGTTGCTTTTGCCAAGAGTTTTGTCATGGCAACAAGACAAGTAATTAATACAAGGTAGTTTTCATAGGTCAAGTACATTTATTACTGAGGGTCTTGGATAGTACTCAGAATGAGCCACTGGTTTAAGTACTTCCCAGTGAGGTAAAATGCCTAAACCTTCTCTGGATGAAGGTTAGTGAGTGTTGAGTACATGCTCAAAATAAGTGTGATAACACAAGAGTAGAGATGTGCTAAGCACAAGTGACCCTCAATGCGTGGAGTTAAACTTGGCCGTTTGTTGTATCTACAACAGTAGCCTAGGCAGTCTAGAAAACATAATGATGGGCCCAGGCCTCAGAATTTCTAGTTCTCAGAATATGTACCAAATCCACACAGTTAATACCAACTCTAAGCAAAATGCAGTCTGAGTTCTGAACAGATGTTTTGACAATTTCCAGACCTAGAAGTTGCAAGTGTGCTTACTGGTTGATAGTGTTTGAAGGGCTCTTTGATTTAATTTAGTTTTTTAGAAAGTGAGACGTGGAAAGGCATTCATGTAGAGGGTGCAGCAGGGAGGAGGGAGTGGAGGAGTATCCGTGGTAGCAGGGATGGAAGCACAGCTCCATGTTATCACCCTCGGCAAGGTCAACAGTTCCCTTTATCTTTCAGGACCTCCATTTAGGCAAAACTGGATCTGACATGGAAAAGAATTTCAAGACGAGGTCTGTGGATTCCTGCTGTCCAGGGGGCTGCTGGCCCCCCTGGCAGCCAGGGCTGATAGCCCCACGCCTGCGAGACTGGTGGTCTCATAGCCAAACACTCAGCTGTGGAATTGGTAATTCCATGGACAACACACAGCCACAAGGCTAGTAGCCTTGTAGCTAAACCCACAACAGTGGATAATTCCACAGCAAAACCCTCGGCTAGGGGATGCTGGCCTCCATGACCAATCAGCTGGGGAACTGCCAACTCCCAGGACCAGAGAGGCTGAAAAGTTTAGCTGTAAGATGGACAGCCTCATGACTGAACTAAGAAAAACGTGCACAGAAACAACCTGGAGATCTCATCAGGCGGTACAAATTGTAGAAATTCCGTTTACTCTATGCAACAGCTTATATGGATTTGGGACATCATCCCCACATTGCGTGACATCACCTCCCGGGGGCCAATCCTAGACCTCCACACCATCACATTATCCCCACTGGAGGTGTGTAAACACAGAGGCCCCCGTGATCTTCATTTGTGACTCTGAAGCATGCTGGATGAAATGTTAGTCCACACATGCATGTCCAAGCTTGGGTCCACCCTCAGAGCTCAGTATAGGTGTGTACAGGAAGCAGGTATTTTATTTAGGCTTCATCCTGGTCTAGCTGGATCAAGCCTCAAAATCTGGACCCCCCAAAAGAACTAGCACATATCTTTTATACCTTGGGCTTTGGGTTACAGTGAGAAGGAAACTTGCATGTTGATTGGCTGTTAGTAAAGTCTCAAAATTAGGTAAATTATCACAAATTTAGAAAGAAAACAAATGTTAAAAAAAACCCTCATTCTGAAAATCATTGTAGAAGTTCCCATCTGAGACAAACAGAATTGAGGAAGTTTCATCAGGACACAAGGCCAGTGGTTCTAGCTAACTGTGTTAGTGTTCTAACCACAAACTTGTCAGCAGAAATTTGCTGACAGAGATACAGAGAGAGAACAAGGTTTAAAATCCATATTTTCATTAATATTTTATTAGGCTCCATATCAAGATGGTTCAGCAGTTAAGAGCATGCACTGCTCTTATGGAGGAACGGAGTTTGTTCCCAGCACCCATATTGGGTAGCTCACAACCACCTGCAACTCTAGCTGTAGGGGTTTAAATGACCTCTTCTGGCCTTCTTGGACACAGCATTCAAGTGCACAAACCCACACATGGGCACACACAGACACATATAACCAAAAATAAAATCTTTTTAACAATAGAAAGGGAAGTTGGAGATGTGGCTCAGCAGTTGAGATGTGGGCTTGTCAAAGAAGAGTCATAGTGTATTCAAGAATATTTTAACACAGATTTTAAGCATAGGGGTTAAGAGAGCCATGTTCAGGGAAAGAATAAGGCACACCAAATTGTGGGTGTGGGATTCTCACAGGAGAGTCCGGTGCACTTCATTATCCCACTGGTGAACACTGGGATTTTGGAACCTTTGGGAATATCACTGTTCAACGGGTTTCTGAAGGACCCTCCTCTCCTCTGTCTTGATTCCCCTTCTGATAACTTTGAGATTATAAGGTGGCTCTGAGGTGCCTCCAATGGAATTACAATCTGATAAGATAAAACCAGGACTCAGGGTTGCACAAGGGTGTCAGGGCATGTTCTTTTACTGTAAAGGGGTTTCTGGTGAGATTCCTAGAAAATTGCATGTTTACAGCCGAGAAGGGAGAGAGGCCTCACAGTTGATGATTGGGCTGGAATTCTCACTTCTCAGCTGGGGATGGGTTTCAACTGGTCTCCAAGGTTGGGGGTCGGGGGGGTCTTTTCCCTTCTTTTGTCCATGTTTCCTGTCTTTCTATCCTGCCACAGGGGGTGAGATGGGAGGGAGGAAAACCAGAGACTGTCAGAGAAGCAGGAGCCATGTGAGTTAGATAAGGGAAGGTAAAGAGTCTCAGGATGTCTGTGGAGAGCCATTCATTGCAGAGCAGGTTTTCAGAGAGAGCTGAGGAAAATGACACTTTTAAAATAAACAAAGCCTTTGGTAATCCCAAGACCCTGTGTAACCACACCTTTCTTGTCTACACAAGACAAGATACTAACGGTGTTTGCCTCTCTGCATAGCAGTGAATATAAAGAGAAAACTCAGGAAGACACAACTGAGCAGACTGCTCAGTTCACCCACTGTCTCAACCACTGCCCTTCGGAGCCGGGGCTATGTGGCTGTCTGGTCAGGGGTGGTAGGTCAGTAGATGAGCAGTGTCCTGCCCCAAGCTGATACAGGGGCACAGAGAACAGACTGCCCACTCAGGCTTGGAAAGGACAAAGTTTCACTGAGGGCAGGGAGTGGCTGAGTCTGAAGAGTGAGTTGGAGTTTGTCACTTACAAACCCATAGCACTGTGACAGCATGCACAAGGTTAGTGTAGGCCCAAGCCATCCAGATGGATGGGGGTGGTGGGCAAGAAGCCCCAGGCCTCACTGAGGACCTATGGACAATTGAAAGCTGCTCTTGAAAGCTGCTCGGAGAGGGAGAGCCAGCCAGTTTTCTTTAAGGGTGTGAAGGTTGACCAGGCTCCAAGAGATGGACCCGCACCCAAGAGCATTTGGAGAGCCCAGAACCATAGGCTTGAAAAAAAGAAAAGTAACAACAGATGTCATGAATTCAGGAGTGGGGTACTGTAGGAAGGGGCCAGAAATGAAGGAGGGGATCTTAATATAATCAAAATACATTGTATGTAATTATCAATTAAAATATTTAAAAAACCGTAGAGTAACACCATCATCAAAGATGAGGCATTTGTGAAGGTGCTGATAATATACCCAGAAAAGGAGAGGGTCCGCTAGACTACGTCTCTCGGCAGAGACAAGCTGGTGGTGGACAGCTGTGCTGGTTGCGCCCCCGTGCAAAGATGTGCCCCCCTGAAATCTTCTGGGGAATCAAAAATGCAGTCCGTCTAGACCCAGCTTCGTGTTTCTCCATTCATGCAGAGGCGCCATCTGCTGGCAGTCCATGTGCCTACAGGGACAGGTCAGCCGAGGTGAGAGTTTCTAAGGTGCTCTGAAGTCCTTAAGAGCTAAGAGAGGTTTATACTGGCAGGGCCCAAGGGGAGGCAGAGGAGATCCAAAAAGAAATTCCTATGGGCACCAAAGTCAATGCAAACAGCTCCTGTTCCGTTCAGCTCAGCGTGGACACTTCCCCATTCCGGAACTTGGCTCCCTACAGAGATTTGCAGCTAAGCTGCATAGAAGCCCTGCATATAAGCTGTCCTGACCATTGTCTTCTTCCAGAGGTGGCTATCTCCTCTGCCCCTTCCTCCAGAGAGCTCCATCAGGATGATCAGGATGATTGGTGCCTTCCACTCAGTCCTCCTGCCTGGTTGGTCAGTGTTCATGTCAGAGCAGGGGTCACTTGCAAGCCTTCCAATTTAAAGACTTACTTTATTATTTGTGTGTGTGTGTGTGTGTGTGTGTGTGTGTGTGTGTGTGCATGTTTTGGGGGTGGGGGTTGCACACATGTGTGTTCAGGGTGTCCATGGTGGAGGCCAACCTTTGTGCCATTCCTCATGTGCCATCCACCTTGTATTCTGAGGCAGGGTCACTTGTCACCAGCTCACCCAGTGGCCTGGCATGGCTATTTAGTGAGCTCCAGGGATCCGCGTTTCCCTCTGCCTGCTGGTGCTGGAATTACAACTGTGCACCAGCACTCCTTGCTTATTAGTGGGTTCTGAGGCCTGAACTCAGGTCCTCATACTAGCACAGCAATCAGTCTACCGACTGAGCCACCTTCCCAGCCTAAAAAGCACTTTAGACACAGTAGGTGGCAGGATAGGAAATTCCTAGGAAGAAGAAAGGAGCATCACTGATGTGAAAGAGGCTGAAAAGTAAAGATGCAGAGGTCAGAAGCATTCCTTCAGGCCACATGCCTCCCCCAGCCTTCCTGATCTCTTCTTCCACATGCGTCCTATCCTAAAAGCTTCCAGCTTCAGCTGGATGGAGATGGTCTAGGATGAGATGAGAGAAAGTAGCCAGGTCCACAGTTGAGAAAGGAGGCTAGGAACAGAGGTCAGCCACCCTGCTGATGTAACAGAAGAGGAGGGGCCCAGTGAAGAAAATGAAGCCCCACAAAGAAGACAGACCCTGGCTCATGACATGCTTGCGAGGGAACATACAGGCATGTCCAGGATTTTATTTATTTATTTATTTATTTATTCATTCATTCATTCATTCATTCATTCAATGTTGAAAAGTCTGGGCAGATGGCTCAGGGGTTGAGAATATGTACTCCCCTTGCACAGGACCTCGATCAGGCAGCTTATAACCTTCTGTAATTCCAGTTCCAGGGGATCTGATACCCTCTTCTGGCCCCCATAAGCACCTACGCTCATGTGCTATACATGAACTCGTGGATATATGGCACACACACACATCAATAAAAATAATAAAAACGTTAAATTTTCAATGGCATACCTAGTTACAATAAACAAGCTGTGATTACAGTCACCCCACTACCTCTCTCACCCCATTCCTGCCGACCCCCTTCTTCCTGAGCAGGCCCCTCCTATCTTCATGTCCCTTCCTCCCTCCCTCCATTCCTTCCTTCCTCCCTTCCTTCCTTTGTTCCTTCCTCCCTCCCTCCCTCTCTCCCTTCCTTCTTTCCTTCCTCCCTTTGTTCCTTCCTCCCTACCTCTCTTCTTCCCTCCCTCCCTCCCTTTCTTCCTTCTTTCCTTTCTTCCTTTTTCATGTGTCTTTCTTTCATGATCCAAGTGGGCACTCTGAGCTTCTGTGTTTGGGTTTGTGGCTGCCATATCCTCCAGAAGACACACCCCACTGTAATCCTCCCATCTCTCAGTTCCCACAGTCTTTCCAGCTTCTCTTTCATAGTGTTCCCCTGCCTTGGAAGAGACGGCACAGACATCCTGTTTGGGGTCGAACACTTCCACCAGACACGAGTTCTCATTTTGACCATTGCAAAAAGAGGCTTTTCTGACAAAGATGAGAGCTGTGCTGGTCTATGGATATAAATATAATATTTAGAGGGCAGTTTAATTACATGTCCATTTAGAAAACATCGTTTTTGAGATTTGGTCATGATATTGTCACCTACAAAGTTCATGCTTGAGAATATAATAGTTCTCTACTGGGGAGATGGCTCAGTGGGTGAAGAAATTGCTGTGTGAGCTTAAAAACCTTAAAGACCATCTCCAAACCCATGTTAAAAATAGCTCGGAATGCCTGTGTGTGCATGCCTGTGTGTGCATGCAGCCTCTAGAAGACAGCCTGGACTGCTGCTCCTCAGGTGCCGTCCACATTGAGTTTTTTGAGACAAAATTTTCACTGACCTTGGAGCTCACCAGGTACGCTAGGCTGGGGCTGATAAGATGGCCTTGTGTGTAAAACACTTGTCACATAATCCTGATGAACTTGAACCCTGGGTCCCAAAGAGGAGAGATCTGACTCCTAAAAGTTGTCCTTTGATCAGCATGTGTGCTGCAACATGCAAACACACACACACACACACAGGCACACACATACACACACACACACACACACACACACGTACGCGCGCGTGCGCACACACACACATACACACGCACGCACACAGGCTAGGCTAGGACCCCAGGGGCCCTCCTGTCCCTACCCCCCCAATGTCAAGATTACAGACGTGCACTGCCATGCCATTTGTAACACGCTCACAGAGGATGCAGGTCACAATGGTGTCTGGACCACATTTCAAGAAGCAGTTCCCTCCCTTCCTCCCTCCCTTCCTCCCTCCCTTCCTTCCTCCCCTCCTCCCTCCCTTCTTCCCTACCTTCCTCCCTCTCTTCCTCCTTCAATATGACTCCCAATTCCCATGCCCATCCTGCATGCCCCCATATAATGGAACAATTCATTGGCCTGGAATCTCACAGAGATTCACCTACCTCTGTCTGCCAAGTGCTGGGATTAAAGGCATGCACTACAATGCCCAGCAGAACACACATCTCTCTACTGCTCCTGGGATCCATACATCTGGTCCTGGCTCCAGCTAAGGGGTTCAGCCTCTTTCCTGCTTTACACTGTTCACTCCATCATTATATTGAAGTGGTGCCCCAGTTTCTTTGGGTGCCCATGCTTAGTCCCCCAGTGGGTGCCTGAAGCCACACACAGTACCAACCATGGGACCTATGTTTCCTCCTTTACGCACCCACTTTTGACAAAGTTTAATTTCTCACTGAGACACAGTAGGAGACTAGCAATAATTAAGCATAAACTAGAAAAGCTATAACAATATGCTAGGATAAAAGTTATGTGAATATGGTCTCTATCAAATGTTTTTCTTTTTACCTGTGTTTATGTTCATGCATATATATCTGCATGGTTTTTGAAGGTATGTAGGTTCAAGTGTGTGTGTGTGTGTGTGTGTGTGTAAGCCAGAATCATCTTCATTTGCTCTTCCACGTTATTCATCTGGGCAGGGACGGTCAATCAATCCCAGAGCTCACAGATATGGCTAGTCTTCCTAGCAAGTCTGTCTCTGCTTTCTGAGCCTGGGTTTATGGGTGGGCTCCCATCCCAAGCTGCGTTTACATGGATTTCTGAAGATTCGGTTTCCAGTACTCACGCTTGCGGAGCAGGCGCTTTAACCACTAAGCCCTCTCCTCAGCTCTCTCAAAATATCGCAGGAAAATAAAAACAATTATGGCACTAAATTATAAACATACAATGTGATAAAAGTTGCATGAAGTTTCTTCCTCCTGCTCTCTCCTCCTCTCTCTCTCTCTCTCTCTCTCTCTCTCTCTCTGATTTGCTATGCTGGATTCACCCTGATGTGGATGGTATTTCATATGTGATAATGTAAAGTGAGGTGCAGAATGTAGACACGGTGATAGAAGAACACCATATAGGGCTACTCTTGCCTTCCTGGCGACTCCTCGAACTTGTTTCTGAGAGTTTCCATTTAAAGTCTTTGGATTCTTATTGACTTTAGGTAACTATATCCTCAGGAAGAACACAGAGGTGAGGGCTACTGCTGCTTTGTCTTCCTGTGCTCCTTCCCTCTGTGGGAAGGAAGAGCACCACTCTGTGCTCCTTCCCTCTCCTGTGGTGTTGCTTCTGTGGTTGCTGCTATGGCCCCACACAGCTTCCCCAACCACTGTTCACTTCCTTGGGTGCTCCTTGAGCCTTAGCAATGGAAGCCCAGCCTCCACCGTGTCCTCATGCCCCTCTGGATCAGTACAGGTATATCCACCAGACTGGTCTCAGTAGACTGGGGCTTCTTTGAGGGCAAGCACCCGTGTGTCTTTATAGTCTGTGGCATAGCAGACGGGTGTGGGAGAACAATGAAGAAAGCTCCACTGAAGTATTCTTTCACACAACAAAGGGAGACGGAGCATCTAAAAGAGCCGCAGTGGCTGTTTTCTTAGAGCACAATCACTGTTATGTGGATAATCTCATTTTTTAAAGCTAATGAGATTTCTGCCAATATTAATAGATTTGACTATGCCATTTACTTTGCAAAGTATGGATAAAGATTCCAAATGTTGGCTAGAATTAGGTAACTTCTTTTGAGGGTAAAGTTACACAAATTAAATACATTTAGTCCACAACTTGCCTAGGAAACCATGCTCCTTGAAGAGGCTGCATCACAATTTCTGCTCAGTACATGGGTGCTAGTGATTAGAACTCAGGTCCTCAAGAGTATCCAGCCAGGGCTTCTACAAAATGGGCCACCTCCTCCCCAGCCCACCTGTGCTATTTCATTCACCCTTCAAGCTTTCCTAGTGAGGCATGCCCTTACCATGTTACAGAGGCTGACACTGAGATGCCAAAACTCAGAAATTGCTTCATAAGTAGTGGGACAATTTTTGGAGCTTGGAGTTAAGGACAGTTGTTAGCTTCCACGTTGGTCTTGAGAACAGAACCAGGCCATCTGCAAGGGCAGCCAATGCTCTTAACTGCAGAGCCTTCTCTCCAGCCCCATGCAAAATAATTTCAAAGACCATAGTGGGAGGGGGTCATCAAGGAAAATTTTATGACATAAAGACCATCCATCCTGGCAGCTTCAGGGCACACGCAGGCAAAAGTGCACTTCTAGCCCACTGCTGCTGAGCTGTGACCCCCAGCAAACAGTGGCATGTCTTAGGGAGGTGTACTGGGTGGCGGCTGTGCACAGCTTACTGGAGTTCAGTGGAAAAGAACTACCTGCGGTGGAACAGGGGTACCGTGACTTAGACCAATAGCTTGTTTGTGGCCATATAACTAATGCTGCTTGTAAGTTCTAATGCAGGGCCCTAAGCCAAGACAATAAGTGAAATCCAAAGCCCAGTTCGTGATCTATCACATAGCCAAGCCTCTTGGCTAGAGAAAGGGTATCCTCTTTTAAGTAAAGGTGTATTCCTTTTCTGTTGTTGTGACCAGCCAAGCAAAAGGGGAAGGGTTTACCCTGGCCTGCAGTTCCAGGGCATACAGCACATCACCATGGTGCAGGCGTGGTGGCAGGAGCAGAAAGCAGCTGGTCACATCACATCAGCAGTCAGGAAACAGAGAAGAGGAAGTGAGGCAGAGCTATGAAGCCCCAGTAACCCACTTCTACCAATGAGACCCCACCTTCTGAAGGTTCTAGTACCTTGCCTTCTAGTAGGTGCTGGGAACCAAACCTGGGACCTCTGCAAGAGCAGCAAGTGCTCTTAACTGCTGAGCCGTCTCTGTAACCTCTATAGTTCAACTTTGAACAACCCTCGAAGACCACGCTCTAAAGAAGACCAACTCTCCCTCCCTCGGCAGCCATCAACTGCCAACAGACTCCAGCTAGATTATCACAGAGACTCACACCCAAAGTGGGAGAATATGCAACTATGGAGGGCTTAGTCCCGAAAGACACATCTATGTCACCTGGTTCCTACAAGGCTCAAAGAGTATGGGGTGGGGGTGGGGGGGAATGACAGAAAGTCAGTACAAGCCAGAGGTTGGCAAGGAGTGCTGTGAAGTGCTGTTCTATCATGACATGGCTGCTGCACTCATGAACTCACAGCAGCTGAGGTCATCTGCCCAGGATCTGTACAAGATCAAGCCAGTCAACATTCCAGAGCAAATCAGTAGCTGAAGAAGCTTTTTACTGGGCGGGTGTGTGCATCAGGTGTGTATGTCAGTATAGGCCCACATCGGAAACACCCACGGAAGCTGGGTGCCCCTTGCTGGTCACTGATATAAAATCACATCATGCATCTGCTCCCACTGAATTCTTATAACCCTCCGAAAAGATTATCTTTATTACTCTCATATAGATAAGAGATTTGGGATGGAGGGTGGTTCAGTCAGTAAAGTCCTGACCTTGCAAGCATGAGGACCTGAGTTCAATCTTCCAGAACCTGTAGGAAGCTTTCTTTGTAATGAGCAGGTACCACACAGCCCTGCTAAGGGAAGGGGAACACAGTACCTGCCTGCAGCCACTGTAGGGAACTGGACTCTCAATGTAGAGACCAGCCGGCTACTTCTGTAGCCCGGCCTGAGAGGAGAGGTACCTCCAACTCAGGCCCTTAGCCTGGGACAGCGAGACATGTTTTCCCACTTTCATGATTTCCCACCTGCCCAGAGACTGCTGGCTCCTGGACAGGAATTTCAGGCTGATGGCTGATGGCTTATCTTCAGCCTATGTCCACTCACAGTCCACTTCACCACACCAGCTATCCAGGTTGGTGGTCCTAGAACCTCTTTCCAACCCACTGGCCACCTGAAAGAAATGCAGGCCTGCTTTGGCCTGTATGCATGCATGCATGCAAAAAAAAATAATAATGATGGGGGGTGGGGGTGGGGGGGATTCTGTAATGATGGTAAGGGAGAATTTGATTTATTGCTTTTATAAGCCAAATGATGTCAGCTCCCAGAGCCAATCACAGACCCCCAACTCTGCACCACTGCACACCATTGCCCCACCCACCCAGCATCATGCACCTAGGCCACCTTATCTGCTCCTCCTTGGGGCCGGGTCAGAGAAATCCCCTGACTCCCATCCACATGGTGCCCTGAGGGGTGCTCCTGAGAACTAGCCCTCAATTCAAACTGGATCTTCCTACAAGAACCCACATTAAAAAGGGCAAAAAGGCCAAGAGGGGTGGCATGTCTTTGTAATCCCAGCACTGAGGAGGCAGAGAAGGAAGACCTCTGGGGCTTGCTGGCCAGCCAGACTAGCTTATGTGACAAGCTCCGGGCCAGCCAGAGACTCTGCCTCAAAAAAAGCCATGTGGACCACACCAGATGGACTACACTTAAAACTGTCCTCTGGCCTCCATAGGACACTCACATAGACACTCACATGCATGCACATGCACCTACTCACACATGTGTATGTGCATACATGTGAACGTGTACACACACACACACACACACACACACACACACACACGCCCCTTGGATCTCAGCTAGACTGGACTCAAATGACTCTCCTGATGTGTGATGGAGCCCACACTGTCTGGTAGACCACAGGAGAGGTGAGCTCCCCTTTGCTTCTGCTGACTGCATCCTGCCACACCTCCCTCCTCTTCAAACTGCCCTGGCTCAGTAGAACAGACAGAACTTCAAGCTCCTGCTCTGGAAGAGGCTAAACATCTGGGACACTGGCTGTCCCTGTCAGCCCAAGTGCCCAGAGCCACTGAGCCAGGTTAATTCAACAAACCAAATCATGGAACTGAACTGAGCCAGCTGATGGGCCAAGAGCACTCAGCACCATATTCCTGGTTATTGTCAAGAAATCCAATTAAGATAGAGCTGAGCCCACAGCGTTTCATGCAGATAAGTGGAGGAAAGGGTGGGGGCTAAGAGGAAGCTAAAAACAGAAATCAATATCCATTAAATCAACCTGCCTTTTGTGTGTGTTCATCCAGTCATGTAGGGAGGCCAGAGGACAACCCTGGGTATCATCCCAGGTACCATTCACCTTTTTGAAACAGTTTTTCCATGGCTGGGCACTTCCCCAATAGGCTGCACTGACTGGTTCGTGATCCCTAGGGAACCACCTGGTTCTACTCCCAGTGCTGGGATTACAGGCACATACTACCATATGCGACTTTTTACATGGACTCTGAGGATCTGAATCCAGGTTCACATGCTTATAAGGCAAGTACTTACCAACTGAGCCCTCAATCTGCCAGTTAAACAGTACCAGGGAGGATCTAGGATGAGCCCAGAAGAGAAAGAAAGGAAACCAAACCAAAGCCTAAGATTCTGGGTGTGAGGCATGGCAGGCCCAGGAAACGGACACACAGAGGGGCATACCAGTTAGTCAGCCTATCACGAGGACTGCAGGTCCAAGTTAGCCAATCACAAGGACTTCAGAAGCCCAAGGTTTAGGCTTCATCACAATGAAGTGCTTGGCTTTTGACATTGCACTTGAAGAGCTTAATAAAACAGAAGGCCAGCACTAGGCCAAAGTCACTACATAGTATGGTGGTGAAGACTGGGTGTGTGTAGGGCTGAGGATCATGGAATACATCCCGCACAGGAATCTGGAAAAGGAACCTCTTCTGTCATAAAGAGCCCATGCTTTCACACAGGGAAGCAGCTCACAAAACCCTCAGGGTGGCTCACCAGGCTACGAAAAATTTATTCCTTCCTTCATCTACCCATTCAAAATTTGAAATTCATCGAGCATCTATAAGCTTCTGGTTACAGTAATAAATGAAATACAGACCCTGGCTGTGATGTCTGAAGAGAGAAAGATGGACAGGGAGGGGGATCTGAAGAAGGAGAAGGAGAAAAAGAGGAGAAGGAAAAGGGAAGAAAGAGAGGGGAAAGAATGTAGGAGTGAGAGAGGAGAGAAGAGGGGTAGGAGAGGAGAGAGAGGGGAAGAGGGGAAAAAGAGGAACCTTAGAGAAGGGGAAGAAAGGGTAGAAAAAAGAAAGGGAGAGAAGAGGAGAGGAGAGCAGAAGGAAACGGAGAGGGAGGGGAAGGAAGAAAAGAGGGGAAGGGAGGGGATTGGTGACAGAAAGGGGAGGAAGTGAAACAAAGGAAGAGGAGGGGAAACAAGCTCAAAGCAGGGTCAGCAGAGCAGGGGGCGCCTCCTCTCCAGACGTCCCCCAGAGCACAGGACAGCGTGCTGGAGGCTGGGGTACAAGTCTCCGGATTAAAAGAAGGGGAAATGTGGGCTGGAGAGATGGCCTAGCGGTTAAGAGCGCCGACCGCTCTTACAGAGGACCCGGGTTCGATCCCCAGCACCCACATGGCGGCTGAGAACCGTCTGAAGCTCCAATTCCAGGAGAACTCCAGTTCCAGGGGAATCCGAGACCCTCTTCTGAACTCCGCGGCGTTGCACGACACGGGTGCACAGACTTGCATGCAGACAGTACATTCATACACATACAGAAATAAATAAAATTAATAAAAAAATATAGTGAATCCATTAACAGGTTCTAGAACTAAACTACCATGTATTTTCAGAGTTTGGAATTTTGGTATATGGACAGACAGTATGTGTTCATATTTTAGAGTAATATAAGATCAAAGGAATGTGCAAAAAATAGTTTGTCATGACATTATGTCTAAGCACAGTATTTATTTTATGGAAGTCTTTCTTAATATTTCTTATACAAGGCTGCTTGAGATTTTGTCCAAGCCTTTTCTAAAATATTATAGAGTAGTTAAAATCATCAGGCTGGTGTAACTTAGCCTTTTTGCATGCCTAATAACCATATTAATTCCCATACGAATTTGGCCATGGTACTTAAGGAATAAGTTTGTTCCTTGTCCTCAGAGATCAACTAAGTCCCAGGGGACTATGCAGGGGGCATCTCTTGAAAACTGTTCTGCAAATGTGAGTCACCAATCTTCCTGTGCAGGGAGGTCTTGAAGATCCACTAATGGGACTTGAGCCAGTGTAGAGGCTATAAAGAAGAAAGTCTGCTCATGTTTCAAAAAGGGAAACCTGGTCTAGCAAGACCTAACTTTGTCCTCGAGTGGATGGAACTAGTGATTGAAAAGCCAAAAGGAGCCAGGGGCTCTTTCCCNAAAAAAAAGGCTCCCTGAAAAACAAAGTGAAACAGACGCAGCTGAGGACAGCCAACTGTGTGAAAAGTTACAAAACTGATGCAAACACTAAGAGGAGGAGTTGATCCAGCAAGTTGGAGGTGGAAGCTGGAGCCTTTGATGGCTCACGTCGCTGGAGACTTCACGAGAATGTCCTCTGCTCCCTGCTCTTCCTAGCTCCTTGAAGAAGAAAAAAAATCCTTGGAAAAATGGTGCCATATGGAAGAAGAACAAAGCCAGATATGTCCAGCTGGTGCAGGAGATACCACTTGGAACTATCACCTGGATTCAGCATCTTCACCCTTAAAACACCAGCAACCACCTTTGATGCAGAGAATCCTGTGTTCCCAGAGCAGGGACAGGTGCAAGGCCAGGCTAGCCTGTGCTTTCTGTCTCCAGCCTTCCTGTCATATGGGGTTATAACTCCAGGATGCCTTATAATATTGCCTCTCATCCAGAGCCTGTGTGTCACCCCACCCCCTTTAAAAATATTTTTTTTGTATGTGTATGAATGTACTGTCTGCATGTAGGTTTGTGCACCCATGTTGTGCAATGCCACGGAGGTCAGAAGAGGGTCTCAGATTCCCCTGGAACTGGAGTTGTCCTGGAATTGGAGTTACAGACGGTTCTCAGCTGCCATGTGGGTGCTGGGGATCGAACCCGGGTCCTCTGCAAGAGCAGTCGGTGCTCTTAACCACTAGGCTATCTCTCCAGCCCCCACCCCCTTTTAAAACCTCATTGCAGGTACCCACAAATGCAGAAGCAAGGAGCCTCAATACCTATTGGAGGAGATGCCATTTAATACTTTAATTAGCACACTCAAGCTCCCACAAATCCCAGGGCCTCTGCCTGTCCTCTTCCCACTCTGGGTTCCCTCTCCCTACCTCCACACACAACCCCATCTATGTTCAAAGCCAGTAAAGTCTCTCTCCGATTGCCTTCTCTGAGTTTACGCAACCTCCAGCGCACAGACTGATTGGAAAGGTCTCTCTCCTGGATAACAACAATTCAATGTGCCTTGACATTTTAATAGCCTGCCGTCCTGGTGAACACAATCGAGCAAGGCAGCGAAGCAAAAATCATTAGGTAAGCAAGATAATCTAAGCAGAATCTGCCACCAGTAGCACTCACATCTGGGGGAAGGTGGCACAGCTGTGCTGTCCACAAAGCAGGGCTCACCCCACTCTGCAAAGCCTGTGTATGTCAGAACCAACATATGCATTTATGCCTCTGGAGACAGCTCTGTGCACAGACATACGGAGATAAGCAGACTCAGACAACTGCACAGTGACTAAGTCTCCAATATGGAATCACGGGAGCACGCACGATTTGTGGGGAACCAGGATCTCTACCACCTCACCAAGCCACCGCCAAAATAAATTCACTGCTTAAAGTGAAGGTTTGCATGTCACAGGGAGGGAGGCATATGTGTTGAGGTTCCACATACCAACCCAATAACAGGACTGCATGTGTGTGCGTGCATACTTTAGGTAAAGACTTTGAATGCAGTGGCATGTTCTTCCAGTTTTCCTTCTATGGTGGTGACAAACCCCATGACCAAAAGCAACTTAAAGAAGGAAAGGAAAATTGGGCTTGTGCTTGCAGGTCTCTGTCCATCACTGAAGGAAGTTAGGATGGGAATTAACCAGGAACTTGAAGCACAAACATGGCTTGCTCACAGGCTTGTGCTTAGCTAGCTTTCTTATACAGGCCAGGACCACCTGTGTGAAGACTCGTATCACCCACAGTGGGCTGGACATCCTCCAGTTAAAGATCAAGACAGTCCTCCATAGACATGCCCACAGGACAAGCTGATGGAATAATTCCCCAACTAAGACTGTCTTCTCAGGTGACTCTTGGGCTATGTCAAGTTAACAGTAAAAGCTAGTTAGGACCCTTGCAAGCTGGATAATTTAAGCAGAAACATATAATATAGAACTTTTATATTTATGCAAAATATTTTTATATTTAATTCTCAGAACATCAGAGTTATTATCATCCCCATTTTACAGATGAGATAATCAAGGCACAGAGTCAAAACGACTTACCCATGCCATCTTCTAACAGCTAGCAGAGGCAGCAAGATCCTCATACAAGCAGTCTGCCTCTAGAATCCAGGCCATCTCCATGTCCTGCTATTTCACAAAATGTAAATCACAGAAATGAAAAGAAAGGATGTTACATGAGTATTTAAAAATAAGAGTAGAGTATTTCCTTTCTCAATGATATATTTACATATGCATGTAACACACACATCTCTGTGTGAACACTCCAAACAGGCAAGGCAGTATGGCCCACTTCTTTGTAGGTGTGCATATGTGTGGTGTATGTGTCTGTACATGGTCACATTTTTATGCACATGTGTGTACATGCATACATGCATGTGTGTATGTGTGTATATGCGTGTGTGTTGCCTGTGAACGCATGGGGCCAGAAGCCACCATTGGGGCTCTTTCTCAGTCACTCTCTATCTTAATTGCTGAGACAAGGCCTCTTGCTGAACCTGGAGCTCAGCAGTTGAGTTAGACTGGTGGCCAGTGAGCTCTGGGAATGCACTTGTCCCTTCCCGCGTCCAGCTCTGGGGTTGTCCAGATGCATCATCATGCCCAGCTTTTCACCTGTGTATTGAGGATCCAAACAGGTTCTCAAGCTTGAAGAGTAAGCACTTTACCAACAGAGCCATCTCCCTGGCCCATGACCAACATTTTTCAGTATAAACACCTGCCTTCACCTATAGATACATTCACACGTAGAGACCATTGTGAGTCCTTAGGCTGTAGCTAGAACCTGGGCCTGTAACAGTTAATTGGACATGACCCTTCAACTGTCTCCCAGCCTACAGGCAAGTCAAACATGCATGTAGGTGCTTAACCTTGAGGGCTAAGGTTAAAGGATTACTAGGCGCTCTGAAGGGTGAGGAGGAGGGCCCCCTGCACCGGCTCTTAGGGGTCTCCCCCCCACCCCCCGAGTCTTCCTGGGAAGCCACACACTTAATTCCATCACTGCAAACTGTAGACAGCTCCATTTAGGAACTGCCTTCAAAACAATTTTATAAGCTGCCCAAGAAAATGAGTGTTGTTACTTGGTAATTACATGTATCCTGCACGCTAATCCACACTCCTTTCTGAGGAAGGAGGCTGGAATGACGTCACAGAACCCAGGGACGAGATACCACAGGAAACGCTCCTGTTGGAATTCAGCCCCTCCCTCAGCTCTTCCTTGCCTTCCCTCCCCCTGCGCACAGGTTCCCCCCAGCGAGGAGCCATTTTCCTGGATGGATGCTGAGTTAGCAAGCTCTTCACTTTATGAATATGACCCTCAGAGGGGAGAGCCCCTTTCCGCAGCCCCCAACTATGTTATCACCATTATTAAGGAGCTTAAAAGAGGAGCTGGGAGGAAGAGACACCGCTGGAATTGCAGGCTGATTGTGATTGATGCGCTCCTATTAGTGCTTCAGTGTTATCTCTCTGGATGGCAAGAACAACCAGTGAGTTGTAACACAACAGATTACCTGAGTTCCCAGCCTTAGAAGGGTGTTGAAATAAAATATAGTCCCTCTTAGCAAGAGGCTCATTTTCTTCTCGAAGCTCCCGGACTATGTCATGTCAGCTCTGATTCGCTGCGCCTCTCCTCAGTAAACATGTCTTATCATTAATAATTCCTTACAAGCACAGCCTCCCAGAGTCCTCTCTCAAGCTCTGCCTCTCCTCTCTCCCTTCCTCTAGGTGGCTGGATTCAGACACATCACGCTCCAGTTTGGGTTCCAAGGTGCTTCTCTCTGGATTTTCACCTGCCTTGCCAAAAATGATTGATTACGCTGGGCCAACTGGGTGTCCGGCAATACCCAACAAATGACTTTGGCCCCTAACAGCAGGCCTTGGCCAGATAGAAATCAATATTTCACCATTAAAATCTATCAAAGAAGAGTTAAGGCACCATCTGTCCCTGCCGCCTCTCTATGGTGTGTGAACATTAAATCCGACACTTGTACCACACGGGTAATCAATATATAGTGGTTCACAGATCATTTGTGGTCCCCTTTTAGCAGTGATGGATGTCTGGAATCGTTGTGATTCATTTTGTCAGACCATTAAACAAGATTCTGTCCAGTTCCTTCCTGATTTCATTTAGAGGATCATTCTTCACAGTTCATAAGAGGGAAACGGTTTTACCAATCTGCTTCTATTTCAATAAGTCACTTTATAGAGATTTTGTGTCCTGCAGACTGTAAAAATTCTAGAGAGATAGTACAAACAAACCTCTGAAGCTATTCACGGCATGACATATGCAGAAGGTGTGGAGAGGGGAATGTAAATATGTTTACCTCTTTATCTGTAAGTGTTGGTTTTAACCTGATCCTGGCTAGAGGGCTGGCCAGCAGGGTGTTCCAGGAATCTTGGCTGCTATAGTCAACAGGGGAAAAGGCTGGTAACAACGGCAAGGCCCAATTACAAAGAACAGGTGGGGGTCCCTCTCCCCAGAGCACGGTTAAAAGTAAATGGAAACTGCTTTTCCAGAGGCTGAAGTTTGGATACTTTGATATTCTCTCTCTCATTCTTCGTTCTCCTCTCTCGTTCGATGATTTCTCCTCCCGGACTTCATCTCTCCGCGTCTCGTCTCTCTCTCTCATCCTTCTTCTTCTCTCATCTCTCCTCCCTCCCTTCGGCTGTCCTCCCTCCCTCCCACAATATCCTGTTGGTCGCAGGGATATGTGTGTGTACATGCATGTAGAACCCAGATGTAACCTCAACCATCTTCCTCAGATGCCATCCACTTTTTTTTTGAACAGGGTCTCGTATAGCCTGGCACTCACCAAATAGGCTAGGCTAGCTGATAAATGAGGCCCAGGGATCCACCTGTCTCCACCTTCCCAGTGCTTGGATTATAAAAGCATGTGATGGTGTGTCCTGCTTTCCTGGAGACTTTGCGCAGGTCCCCACGCAAGCACGGCAAGCACTTTAGCAAATGAGCATCACTCCAGCCTGGAGCACTTTGATTTCTATAGTTAAGATGATCTTATCCCTCACCTAAAGGGTAGGCAAGTGCTTCTTTGTGCTCTGGTTCAGCATGTAGACTTGAGAGAGAAGGTACCCTTGACCTCAGTCAGGAGCATGGTTATGTGGGAAAGACCTGGATGGAATCTTGGCACCCTCTCACAAAGTACCAGTCTGTCAGCCACTGAGACTGCACAATTCTTAGCTTTAATAAGCTTATGAAATTGGTACAAGTACCCCACTTCCCAAGGAGGTAACCGAGACTCAGAGAAATGGAAGCATCTGCATGAGATTGCTCTATACAGAGGACGTGAATCAAATCCAAATGGCCATCTGGAGGTTTCACCCACTTGAGCTGTGGCCATGGCTCTGTGGACCAATTTTCTTTCTTAATCTTCTTATATCTTTCCTGTTTTCCTTTATCTTTTTTCTTTCTTCTTCTTTTTTCTTTCTTTTTTTTTCTTTGAGGTCTGTTTTTCTTTCTTTCTTTCTTTCTTTCTTTCTTTCTTTCTTTCCCTTCCTTCCTTCCTTCCTTCCTTCCTTCCTTCCTTCGTTCCTTTCTTTCTTTCTTTCTTTCTTTCTTTCTTTCTTTCTTTCTTTTTTGGTCTTTTTTGAGACGGGGTCTCCCTTTTAGTCCCAGCTGGCCTGGAGTTCGCTCTGTAGACCAGGCTGGCCTTGAACTCACAGAGATCCACCTGCCTCTGCCTCCTGAGTGCTGGGATTAAAGGCATGTGCCACCACGCCTGGCGGATAATTCTCTTTCAACTCGAGAGAATTCCTTCATTCTTCCTAGACTTCTCACTGGCACCAGTCGATCAGAGGGTTTCAAGGAAATAGGATCTTATTGTTACTTTAAGATAAGAACAATCACTATTAAACTACATTTTGGTGATGGATTATTGCTTAATTATACAGTTGCTAATGTTTGTGAAGATAGGTAGATGTTGACACAAATATCAGCATAAGTATACATTCATAATTGGGTAGACATTTAATATGAAATAATGTTACATTATATATAGATATCTTGGGATGCCTTAAAGATAGTGTCATTTATCCTTTCTTTCCTTTTAAAATAAATCAAATAAATAAATAAATAAATAAATAAAATAACACTAATAAAATGTAAAAGCTGTGGAGATGGCTCAGTGATTAAAATACTTGGTATATAAGTATGAAGACTTTGGTTTGGATCTCTAGAAGCCACATAATAAGCCAGTCACTTCATCATAACATGGGAGTTACAGACATGAGAATACCTGGCACCTCTCAGGCAAGCTAGTCTGGGGTATGTATGCAGTGGTGAACAGGTGGAAGATGAGGACCCACATCTGAGGCTGTCCTCTGCCCACCAATCATGTGCCCTGACATGAGCACACCTGAACTCATACATATGAATACATATATACATACCCACATCAGAGAGAGAGAGAGAGAGAATGAGAGAGAGAGAGAGAGAGAGATTTTTTTAAAGCTGGAGGCCCTGGGAGAAGAAATCTACTTTCTGACTTCCATACTGTACCAAAAAAATCATAAATAATCTAGTGATACTCGTGATTTGTGGGGCTTCTGGTGATATACTTGGTAAAGGAGCAGTTGGAAGAGAGTTGTACTCGCATAATTAAGCAGAATCAGAAAATAGCCATGTATTCTAACTTCTGTACCAGCTTACTAACTTCCAGATGAACTCTGCCCAAGGCAGAGCCTTCTGAACATATCAGAAGACTCAATAGATTGTACCATGAATTCAGAACCAAAGATCACATGACTGGTGACACATTTCTAGGTGTGTGTACAGGTATGTGTGTACAGGTGGCTACACGTGTGCGCGCTTGTGTGTACATCCCAGAGATCAAATCTCTCTGGCTATCCATATTAGTTTTTGAGGCAGGGTCTCTCACGGAACCTGGACCTCATCACTTCAGCTAGGCTGGATGGCCAGTGAGCACCTACGGTCCGGCCGTTTCCACATACCCAGGTTACTGTGCTACTGCACTGGGCTTTTATGTGGGTGTTGGGGATCCAAACTCATGTTCTCATGTTTGCTTGCATAGCAGACACTTTACCAACTTAGCTCTCTCTCTCTTGTCCCAACAGAGCCATGTTTGGTAGATAGTAGCACCCAGACAGGTGCCAATCGAGGACAGTCAGGATATGTCTGACTCAGAGTAGACTTTAGAAAGCCTAGGCTCTGCTCCCAGCTGTGCTCCCTCAGAAAGGTCAGTTAACCTCTCTGAGCACATACTGCCTCTTTTGTAATGTTGAAGCTGATTGAAACTCCCTCAGAGGGCAATTGCAATGATTAGAGTCAATATAAATGAGCACAAGTTCACAAGGCGTGTGCTTTTTTTCACTCCTTTCTTCTTCCCGTCTTTCCTCTCCGACTTTATTTCATAAATGTGTATCATACCATATTTCAGTCTCCAATAAGAACCCGTAATGGGATCTGCCACACCAGAATTTATTTCAGCTCTCCTTGATTCTAGAAATATGTAGCCTGGGAATTAAAGGGACCCTGAGAGGTCTTTGATCCAACATTGACCAGTAGAAGAGTTGCTTTCCCTGCCTGTCTGACAGGCCATTTTCAGCAAGCAGGATCTCTGGGAGAATGTCTCAGGGAGCACTGCCTTCTCACTGAACGGTGTTCTAATGACCAATTTCCTGCTAAACTGACCTCATGTAAATGCCACCCATTAGCCCCAGTCATAATTCCAACCCATAACCACCTCATGTTCCGTATAATAATTCAATAGAATCAAAAGAAATGTTCCCTTTAATTTGTGTTAAAACTGCCTTCTTAGAGCATGCTCATTGTCAGACTGGACTCCAGGAGCTCTGAGACTGTGGCCATGCTGGGTTTGAGCATGTATTTCTGTGTTGGCATGGACTGTGACCATGAGCTTTGTTTCCTTTTGGTCTTGTTCTTTATCTTTTCTAAGTCTCCCCTTGGCCCCTGCTTCTCTCTGGGCTCTCTGTCTCTACATGTCTAGTTTGGGAACCCAAAGCTTCTGAGAACACATCCACCTCCATCATGTGCCTGGCTTCCATGATTGCTTCTTGCCATCACATGATCGCCCTTCTGCCATATTGTACTAGAAGTTACCTTGGCCTGGTAGCCATGACAACTAATTGACTAGAACAATAGTGATAGGGAAGGGAGAGTCACAGGAGCTTTACCTGGTAGTCCAGACCTTCATTCTAGCTACAGGAGATCTTGGGAGATGCTAGAGTACATAGGAGGTGGAAGGTTCACTGAACAGGAGACTCCAGATGCAGCTTCCTTGAGGTCACCATCCATGATGGAGTGTGTGGTGATGCAGTTGTTTGGGGGTCTCTCATGCCCACATATATAACCCCTCACCTTGCTCTATAAGTGAGCCCAATCGCTCACTAGGTGCCCAACCTAGACTTAGGTAGAATTGTTCTTTGCTCTATCAGAGGTGAATAGACCAAGAGAAGGTAACACATCACCATCCATTTCCCCTCCATCTGACTGTTCCTCCATCTGCCCATCCTTCCATCTCTAACATCACAATCACAGATCAATCAATGCCAGTCTACACTGGGAGTCCAGATCATGCCCTTGACATTGGAAGGAGCTAAAACCAGACAATGAGCAATGTTGGCCTCAGTAGCTTTTGAAGCAGCTGTTGCCATCTTCAGGAATACTCAGTCACCACTATAAGCCCCATGCAGACAGGCTCCTTTGTGCACCAGAGCTTCACAGCACAGCACAGTGTCTTATCTGTTCCCAGTGCTCATACACACAAGAGACACAGGTCAACCCCCAGGTGTATTCTGAGCATTCCTAAAAGCTGCATGAAGCTGTCCCAGTCTGCCCAGGTCACTCAAGGCAGAGCAGCTATCTCTATAGCTCACCCTGGTGGATGCTCAGTTCTGTGGTCATGAAGCTCTGAGGTTTGTCCTTTGAGTCTCACTCTAAGTCCCACTTGTGCTTAAAACATGCTGCTATTATGTAAATATCTCTGCCTGTGTGCAGACCTCTGAATCAAGTGTTTCTGGCTGTGGGCACATACAAATTCCTTCTAATAAGAGAGAATCGGCCTTGTTAGGAAGGGTCTATATTAGAGAATCCAGGTCCTCTGGTAGCCAACCATCTGTGGACGGCTATGAACGGGGCAGGAACACAACCATCCTCCTGCTTCTCTGGGCTGTGGCAGCCTGATTTGTCATTGCATACGTCACACCATAACCAGACACCACTCCTTTATGGAGAGAAAGGATGACTCCTGTCATGTAGTCTGAGTCAGGTATGTCCTGTTTCTCTACCTTGGTCATGTAGCATTGGTCACACAATAACTAAGTTTGCTTCTTCTCAATGCAAGACTTCTCCCTCTCTTAGCGATCATTAAGAGTAGAAACTTTGTCCAACAAGACTGAAGCTTAAACTTCTTACTGCAGATCCCTACCATGCTATGGTGCCTGCCTGCTGAGGTTAATAAATTTCTTCCCTAAAAGATAATTTGACTTAGTGCCTCTCTTTCTCTAAAGCCTTCTCCTGTCCCTCCTCCAAACCTAATAATCTCCACACTGGCTATTCTTTAAAAGTTGGGTCTGTGGGGCTGGAGAGACAGCTCAGCAGTTAAGAGCACTGACTGCTCTTGCAGAGGACCCAGGTTTGATTCCCAGCACCCACATGGTAGCTAAGAACCATCTTTAACTCCAGTTCCAGGGGAATCCGATGCCCTCTTCTGACCTCTGCAGCATTGCACAACATGGGTGAACCCACCTACATGCAGACAGTACACTTGTACAACATAAAAAATAAATAATAAAAATTTAACCAAATAACGCATGAGCACCCACATGGCGGCTAAGAACTGTCTTAGGCCAGGTCTGGTGGCTGCATGGCCTTTAATCCCAGACTCGGGAGCAGAGGCAGGTGGATCTCTGTGAGATTCAAGCCAGCCTAGTCTACATAATGAGCTCCAGCCAGCTGGGACTAAAAGGAGACCTGTCCTCAAAAGACAAAAAATAAAAAAATAAATAAATAAATAAATAAATAAAAGCTGGGACTGTGCATATCTGCCAGGTTCAATCACACACTCACCCCTTTAAGAGGGGCTGCAGCCATACTCATCAGAGGCCATACAAGAACTTCCCACACCATGGGACCTACCTGGCTCACTAGGTGTGCAAGGGGAGACGAGAACAGCCTTCTCACCAAAGCAAGACCAACCTCACGCAGCCTGATGTCTGAAACCTCCAACCTCCTTTCTCTCCTATCTGTTCAAGGTGTCAGCAGAACTATTTCAGATTTGGTCATATATTTCCTGAAGAAGTTTCTGGAATTTCTTTTTTTTAATTTTTACCGTTATTTTTTAATTTATTTTTGTATGTGTAAATGAGGTGGTACTGTCTGCATGTCAAGGCTGTGCATACCCGGTGTTCGTGCAATGCCGCGTGAGGTCAGAAGAGGGGTCTCAAGATTCCCTGGCACTGGAGTTCTCCTGGAATTTGGGTTTCAAGAATGGTTCTCAGCGCATGTGGGTCCGGGGACGAACCCGGGTCCTCTGCAAGAGCGGCTCATGGGCTCTCACGCTAGGCCATTTCTCCAGCCCCCGAATTTCTGGATTTCAAATGCTCTTACTCTTTGTCCCAAAATGAAATGATACATGCCCTTGAAAAAAAATTTAAAGTTACTTTCAGCCTGTAATTAAGACCTAGTCTGGGACTCACAGCTATCCAAAGTGAAGAGGACATCTGTGTCACAGCCCTCCCATACACAGCTCAGGGACCATCAAAGATGAGGAGGTGGAAGAAGTCAGGAAGCACTAGGTCCAAACAGTGCTTCTGGACATGACAGGTCCAATGTGCCCAGGAACTAACATTGGCTTCTGGTTGCTCACACAAGATCTGCACAAGATCAAGCCAGCTAAATTCCAGAAGGGATGGGGGAGGGTCTCACAAGCCCCCATTCTTAGCTTAGGAGCTATTGACAGTCGATGACTGCTAGGAAAGCAGAGTCAGTTTTCCTTTAGGGTGTCGGTCCCTGGTAGGCCCTTCGGTGGATGGACTGTACCTGTGAGTATATCAACAGTGCTAATTGGATTCAGTAGGCTAAAAAACAAAAAAAGGAAGGAACATGAAGTTAGGAGTGCAATGGAGGTGAGTGGAGGTGAGTTATCTGTGAGGAGTTAAAGGGGGAATGGAGGGTGAACATGATCTGCTCTAAATATAGCATATGCATTGTGAAATTTTCAAAGATAAGATTGAAAATAGTGTAATAAAAACATTCAGAGAGCTTGTGGGTTTTGCTTCTTCATAAAGTTTTCCTAACAACAGAGTGTTTTTCCCATTGCTACCATGTGCCCAGCATATTGTAGTTTTTCTGTTCTCCTCAAAGCCCTTGTTGAGAAACTGAGGCTGTGAGAGGTTAAGATTGCCAATAATGTCACACAGGCCATGATGAGAGAAAGCACGTATGGGTAAAGCTCCTCTCCAGAAGCTAACTAAAAGGACCTGGCCTATAACTTTTTCCAGAAAATATAGCTTAATATCGTACTCATAATTGTGACTGGGATTTTCCACAGAGTTCTGGAGGAAAAACTTAGGCCTGATTGAAGCTTTATATTCTGTGTTAGTTACTTCTATATGACTTAATACTCCAATGATGTTCTGTTATGTAAATATCAATAATAAACTTCTTTGCATTTTTGTTTACATCTGTATATGTGTCCGTGTGCATGTGTAGATGCCAGAGGACAACATCAGGTGTCATTCCTCGGGTGCCATTCACCAGCTTGTTTTTGAGGCAGAGTTCTTCATAGCTCTGGAGCTCACCAGATAGATTAGGCTGTCCGAGAGTGATCCCCAAGGATGTGACTATCTCCACATCCTCAACATTGAGTTTCCAAGTCCACATCATCACACCTGATTTTTTTTCAGGGGTTCTAGGGATCAAACTCAGGTCCTCAATGTTTGAAAGGGTCCATTTTCCCAGCCCCAGAGGCAAGAGTCTAACTTGACTCTCCCAGGCAGCAAAGCATGCAGGGTTTCCATGGAAGCACATGAGAGCATCTAGTTTCCCCCCGGGATCCCCCCAAACATCTCAGTTCTTCTGAAGATTCCACTAACCTGGAGAAAAACAGAGACACAAAAATACATCTTGTGTCCTTCCCTCCTCACATGAATCCCCTCTTCCCCCTTCGCCACTGGACTTTGCTAATCCAAGCCTGTTAGGCATTATTATTTTGCTTTTTTTCCACCTCTCTTATTTGGTTATTCTTAAGGGATTCTACAATATAATAACACAGCTGTTTTCAGATAACATTGAAACTGTTACTCAGTTTGCTGCACAATTAGGTAATTGGTGCATATTTTTTTTAAGTGAGCCAAATATTAAGCATAAGCAATGAATTAAGTAACATTCATGTAAGACAATTTTGCAAATATCTATGTCCATTTTGAACAACCCAAGGTCCCACAATAGTCCAGTGGAGATGCTTGTATGCACAGGCATGTTGAGCAGTTAGGAAGGTCACGTTCTATAATTGCTGCATCCTCAACGATTCCCAATCTCTCTGCAGCCCTTACATTCTACCATGCCTCCTCTTCCAAAATTTTTGTTCTCTAGCTTTTGGGAAAGGGGCACAAGTGGGTGATCTCATTTTGGACTCTACGTCTGTTCGAGTTGTTTCCCTTCTGGTTGACAGCTTTTCCCAGTGATACCTTTTTAGTCATACTACAAAAGCACAAGCAATTGATGTACCAAGCATTTAAGCAGTACTAATTATTATGGCAAACTAAACTGTAAGCATAGACACAGATATTTGGACTGGTATGCTAATCCATGAACTGTTTCTTTTCTGTAAAGGGTGACACGTTCTTATTGTGCTTATAACATCTCCTAACCAGCTAGAGGAAATAAGTTTGTGGCATCCGCTGTAAGTTATTCCCTCAAGGAGAGAGCTAATCAGCCAATAGATTTGGGATATATATACATATATATAATATATTATATATATATTATATATATATATTAATATATAATATAGTATATCTCCACATGGCTGCCAACTGTTGCACAGTATCTCCGGGTTGTTGAGGTGTAGCTGATATGACAGAGGAGTCTTGCTTGTCTCAAGGAGACCATCATTTTGCTGTATTGCTTTACTGACCTTTGGTAATGCTCTCTGGCATTTCAGAGGCCAGTTGTACATTAGAGCAAGTGACGTCCTCATAACATTTTTTCATGCTCAACAGCCAGGTTTCGACAACAGGAACTTACTGCTTTTCTCCTTGCATATATTCCCATTATAGGCAAAAGGCCTTTATAATTTGGGGGGGGGGGTTGAATACCTTAGCCAATCTTTCCTAGGCAGAATAATTCATTGCTTTTATCAGAGCTTTCCTTAACTTAATCATATTTTGCTTAATAACACAGCTTATAAAGACTTTTACTATTGAATTTGGCTCTAGAATAGAGAATTATCCTTTCGTAGTTCCAATGTCTATCAGTCAATTAAATAAAGCAGTTATACCTGTTTTATAAGAAATCTCCACCATATAACAGTTGGCTCTATTTACAGTTAGGGAATGACTTCAGTAACATCATTGTTTTTCCTTTTTTTTCCTATACAAGGGGAGAGGTAGGAAGGTAGGAAGGTTTCTCAGCATCTGAGGTAAACTTTGTTAGGGCCATTTTAAAAACAGTTAACCCAATAGAAATTCAGAGAGATTGCTCAGTGTCCGTGTCTCATGCAGTCTGAGGTTCCACTTTCTTTAATGTTCAGATGGGTCAGCCTCTTGCTGGCATTTCCTAGTCCATCATGCACAGCCATAAGTTTGTATGTTTTCAGGCATTTAGTCTGGTGATTTTTACCTGTGGGAACATACAAATCTCCTTCTATTGTTTAGTTTCAAGAATTCAAAATTGAAAATTTATCAATGGGATTGAAACCCAGAGTTTTCCATTTGAATCCCAGAAAGGATACTAACGCCCACCGTCCCACTTTTCCTCTTTTTTTTTTTAAATTTTATGGTTTTTTGACCTGTAGATGCCTAAGTTGTATTACACGTATCCATAAACAGGAGCCAAGGATAAGCTTGCATTAAATTACCCAAACTGTTTCCTCATTGACTGTATGATAACTTATTTGGGAAGTAATTTTAACTTAATTCCTTTAAATTGTCCTCTAAGTAAAAGAAAGTGTTACAACTGTGATGTTGTATAATTCAAGAAAAAATATAGAGACCATTTGGTACCTTAACCCCAAAGTTACTTTTGGAAAGTTCAATAACAATATGATAAATAAAACAATTAACATTTTAATATTCCCAATTAGTTCAAAAGTATTACCATTTTCACACCAAAACCTACACCCAAAATTTAACTAATCTAAACATTTACTAAGTCTTAAAATGTCCTATAATGTGTAGATAAAGCTTGGGCAGAGTTGAGTACTGCCAAATAAATTTTTACCAATTATACACTTTGCTCTTTAAAGGTATATGACTGGACTATGACTCAGAGAAAGTCAAGTCCATGTAACTATATGTTTTTTTTGTATTTGTGTATACATCTCTACGAAATACTATCTTCTTTATATAATATATGTTATTTTAGTATAAACCCGTTTATAAACGCGCAAATCTGTGTACAGAGTGGAATTTAATGGACTGCACTCCTCCAAGCTCTTGGCCTTCTCAGGCCTGGAATGAAAAACCTGCTTTAAAGACTTTCCAGTATCTAGCGCCTTGTTTTTAGTACAAGCAGTCGCTTCATATAAACCAATGTTGCAAGCAGGTGTGTTGCCCGAAACCGCACACACCAAGGCTCCGGTACCATCCAGCTGGAGGGGCTTGAATGTACAATCAAGTTGAACCAAAAGTGTACCGACTAAATTGCTGTAGTTTTTAAACCATTCACCCAATCACAGCCCTTACATTCTATACTAACAGTCTATACACCCCACTCGCCTCTTCTGCAGATGTTCCTTAGGCTTAGAAAAGGGCAACAGCGTGGGACGAGAAGCAGAACAGTCTACATTTGTCTGGAGATGCATTTTGGACCTCTGATCAAGTTCGCTGAATGGTTGACCTTTCATGAGGCTAACGAGTTTGCCAGGAATACCTTTTCAATCCTACTAAATGAATCACAAGAAGATAGTATTGATAGGTCATTTAACACATTGCTAATTATTATGTAGGTGATCTTTGGTATAAAGAAGAGCCGCAGATGTTTGTGAATGTTGGTGTTACATCCTATATTTGATTCTTTTTTCCTGTAAAAGAGACAAGGTCTTCCTTGTGGTCTATAACATATGCCTACCACTAGAAAGATATAAGCTTTGGGCAACAGTCCATGAGTTTATATTCTCCAAGGAGAGAGCTAATAGCACAAATAGATTTGGGGAATACAGACTTATGGCTGCCTCTGCTGCATCAGTAAGTGTCCAGGCAGGTGAGATGTAGCGATGCTGATGGAGGAGTCTTGCTTGACTCAAGGAGACCAACAATTTGCTTTAAATTGGTTTAGTGGCCTTTGGTAACACTCTCTGGTATTCCAGAGACCAACTGTACACTTGCAAGTGTGGTCTCAATACAACCTTCCCATGCTTACATCAGGTCTTTGACAGCAGGGCCTTACCGCTTCTCTTCTTGCAGGTATGCCAGTTTATAGGCAAGAAGCCTTTACCTTTGGTGTGTGTGGGGGGGCCTGGATCCCCTGGCCAACATCTCCTTGGCAGAATAATCCATTGCTGCTATCAGTGCTCTCCTGTATTTTGCTTTTTTATAAGAGCACCCATACAGGGGGCTGTATGGTGGCTCAGTGAGTGCTCACTGCACAAACATGAGAACCCGAATTCAAATCCCCAGGCAGGGTAGAATGTGTCTGTGGTCCAGCAGTCCTGGGAAGAGCTGGGAGGCAGAGGCAGGAAAAGCCCTGGAAGCTTGTGGGCCAGTTTCCCTGTTGAGTGTGGTAGAAAGCAACAAGACCCTGACTCAGGACGGGAAGGCGGCACAGCACGGCTTCACAGTCAAGAGTACCGGCAGTGCTTGCAGGGGACTTGGATTCAACTCCCAGCACCCAATGGCAGCTAACAACCCTCTGACACTCCAGTTCCATTCGATCCCAGGTCCTCTTCTGACCTCTGCGGGCATTAGCACATCCTGCGTGCACTTACACACATGCAGGCAAAACACTCACACACATAAAATAAAAATAAATAAATGAAAAGTATAAACCTGTCTCAAACTAAGTGGAAGGTGAGGTCTGATACCTAACATTGTCCTCTGACCTCCACATGTACACACACACACACACACACACATACGCACACACATACATACACACACACACACACACCATAGCTCATATGTACAAAGATCAAAAAAGAGAAATTGAGCATCTTTAATCTGAAAATTTCTTTTGTCATTATTGTTGTTTTGAGGGTGTTTAGATTTTGTATTTTTCCTGAGTCAGGGTGTCAAGTACCTGTGCCTAGCTTCAAACTCTATGAATCCAAGGATAACCTAGAATTCCTGGTCCTCCTGACTCTACATTTGAAGTATCGGGGGGATTATAGACATGTGCCACCATGCACAGTTTGTAGAACAGAAACCAGGGTTTCATGCATGTTAAATACCTGTCCAACCTCTTAGTCTGAAATTTTAAAATCCAATATGCTCTTAAATCTGAAACCTTTGAGCCCAAACATGATGCCGCAAGTAGAAAATTGCACAGATGGCTTTCACGATATGGACAGAATGTGGGCTAATGAATTTTACTTAACCCTGTACCAAAAAGCTACTGTTTATAGTGTAAGCAAGTTCACTGAGCCCTCTGCTCTTGTGACCTGGGCATCTTACCTTAATCCCTTAGGACCCCATTTTGCCCTCCACTCAAAATAGTAAGTAAATGTGGGTGTGCTTGTTTTAGCATATTAACATATCAAAGTGCTGACAGCAACATGGTGGTGTGCTAGTCCCATTGAAAACAGTGAGAATAATTAAGAAGTCTGCTTGATATTGGGTGAGAGATGTTTTAGAACTAAGGATTAAAAAGGCAAGATTCTCTGATAAGATTCAAGAGTGGATCCCAGCTAATATTTCCCAAATTGTGGCTGGAAAGACTGCTTCAATAAAAGCATAAGTAAGGCTGGCTTGAGGGCACAGTTCAGAAGAAACGGGTGGTTCTCAAAGTTCCAGTCCACTCTTGGTCTTAAAAAAAAATGAATACTAAGAGTTAGACTGTCTCTTTATTCAGGCATACCTGTAATGCAGCTTAAAAATGCTGCTGAATGGGATGGAGAGATGGTTCTGAGGTTAGTTAAGAGTATTAGCTTCTCTTCTAAAGGATCCAGGTTCAGTTCCCAGCACCCACACAGTAGCTAACAACCATTTGTAACTCTAGTTCCAGGGGACCTGACATCCTCTTCTGACCTTGGCAGGCATTAAATGACACAGGTGCACTTACACACATGTAGGCAATGCACCCAACATATACATAATAAAAAGTAAAAAATAAAATAGACAAAAAAGAAATGCTGCGGGATCTATGCGTGACTCATGTGGCAGGTTGCGGTCAAAACAGAGGTGCAGAACAAACTGCATGACATCACTTTGGGCTAAGTGTACAAAGGACAGCTGAAGCATTATGGGATTTCAAGTTTAGACTCAATTCTCATCCCTAAGAACTCTCTGCATGGTTATGAAAGCATTCCAAAATCTCAAAAAATTTAAAAAACACTTCTAATTGGCTCCAAGCATTTTGGACAAAATATACTCAATTTGTACTGTATGAAACTATAAGAAGACTTGCTGCCCACTTTCCGTTTTGCTCTACCATGCTTCGCCACACGTGCTCTCCCTCACCACACACAGGCCCAGTGCATGGGAGCCAGGTCGCTCTGTTTGAGACTGTGATCCAAAATTAATCTTCCATTCAAGTTGAAAAAAAAAGAAAATATAAGAGATGAAGTCCCCACTTCCTTTAGGAAAGAAATTACTTTTAGAGAGTAGTTTTTAAAAATCTCTGGAGAACTGGACATGGTGATGCATACCTTTAATCCCAGCACTCAAGAAGCAGAAGCAAGCAGATCTCTATGAGATCAAGGCCAGCCTGGTCTTTACAGTACGTTCCAGGCCACCTGGGGCTACAGGAAGACTTTGTCTCAAAAAAATTTTCTAGGGCTGGTGAGATGGTTCGGCAGGTAAAAGAGCCTTCACCCTATGCAAAGTAAACAAAGAAAATATAATTTAAGATATTGTTTCTAGGGCTGGAGAGATGGCTCAGTAATTAAGAGCACTGGCTGCTCTTGCAGAGGACTGGGGTTCGATTTCCAGCATTCACATGGTGGCTAACAATCATCCGTAACTCCAGGTCCAGAGAAACCACAAGTGCACCCATCCACATGCAGGCAGAGCATTCATACACAAAAATAATAAATAAAACACATGCCTTTAATTCTAGCACTCAAGCAGATCTCTGTGAGCTTAAGGCCAGCCTGGTCTACAGAGTGAGCTCCAGGCCAGCTAGGATTAAAGGGAGACCCTGTCTCAAAAATACAAAAAAAAAACACGATTATTTAATTCAAATCCGAAGGAGAGAGCTATAGCAATAGATTTGGGATATATATAACATATATTATATATATATAGAAGTATATTATATATATATATATTATATATATAAGTATTCCACAAATCGGCTAGCAAATGTTGCACAGTATCTCCAGGCAGTTGAGGAGTGCTGAATCTTACTGACAGAGGAGCTAGCCTTTGTCTCAAGTAGACCATTTTTGCTGTATGTTTAGTGCTACTTTGGTAATGCTCTCTGTGCAGTAAAATTCAGAGGACCCAGTTGAAACTTAGCAAGAGGACGTCCATAACATACACAAGTGTTCCTTTTCATGCTCACACGGCAGGTCTCAACAAACAGGAACTTTACTGGCTTTTCTCCTTGCATATCTCCATCCAATCTATAGGCAAAGGCCTTTATATTTGGGGGGGGGTTATTCCCCGAGCCCAATCATCTCCTAGGAGAATAATTATTGGCTTATATCAAGCTTTCCTGTACTCAACATACTTTTGCTTATATGTCACACAGCTTATCAAGACTTTACTTTTGAAATTTTGGCTCTAGATAGAGAATTATCCTTTCAACAGTTACTAGTCTATTCAGCAGTCAATTTAATAAAAGGGTAGTTACCGTTTTTCTATACAGAAATTTAACCCACATAACGTTGGCTCTAATTCTACCGCTTCAGGAAATGAACCTTCAGTACCATCTGTTTTTCTTTTCCTAGTAAGGGGAGAGGTAAGAAGGTTATCCAGCATCTGGTGAAGTAGTCAACTTGTTGCAAGGGGCCCATTATAAACAGTTAAACTCCCAATAGAATGTCAGAGAGATGCACGCCTGGTCCTGTGACTCAGGCAGTCTGAGGTTACACTTTCTTTAATGTTCAGATGGGGCCCCCTCTGCGTGGCTTTCCCAGTCCATCCTGCACAGGGTAAGCCAAGTGGTGTTTGTTTTCAGGCATTTAGACGGTCGATTTTTACCTGTGGGAACATAAAAATCTTGCCGTGATCTCCCATTGTGAGTTTCAAGATCGTCAAAATGAAAATTTAATCAATGGAATTGAACGCCAGAGTTTTCCATTGTATCCCAGAAAGGGATACCCTCCCACCTCCCACTTCCCTCTTTTTGTGTTTTTAATTTTTTATGTTTGACACTGTAGGATGCCTTAGTTGTATTACACATACATAAACAGCGGCCAAGGCATAATTTGCATTAAATTTACCCAAACTGTTTCTCATTAACTGTATGTACTTATTTGGTGAGGTAAATTTAAACTTAATTCCTTTAAATTGTCCTACTAAGTAGAAAGTGTTACAATGTTGTGATGTGTTAACACAGAAAAATATACGAGCACCATTTTGTGTACCTTACCCTCCAACGTTGACGGTTGTGAAGTCTACTACAATGATTGAAAGAAAACAATTAACATTTTAGATTCGCCAATTATGGTCAAATGTATGCAAACATTTCCATGACACACACCTGGCGCGCGAGATAAGGCTCGCGGAGCTTCCCCCAGATGACCAAGAAGGGCGCCTATTGCTGTCTGACCTAGGATTTCTGCGCACCCCTATGTCCATCGTCGCACTGGGGGGCGTGCCTGGTAATAAGGGCAATGGACGCCCTTGTCAAGTCAATCTAGCTTCGTCCTTAAATGTCCATAATAGGTGTGGATAAAGCTTGGGGAGAGTTGAGTACCTGCCAAATAAATGATATTAGAAACCCAATAGAACACTTGCAGCTGTTAAAGCTATAAATGGACTGACTAGACTGTCACTTCAGAGAAATCAAGGCAATTAACTTATATGTTTATTTGTAGTGTGTATAAATCTCTACTGAAATACTTCTCTATATAATTATATGTTAATTTTTAGAAGTAGAATACCCTTTTAAACTGCAAACTTTACAAAGTGGATTTTAATGACGATCTTCCTCCAAGCTCTTGGCCTTCCTCAGGCCTGGCATGAAAACCTGCTTAAAGACTTTTCAGTATCTAGCCCCATTTTTTTAAGTACAAGCATCCCAAAAAAAAATCCTTCAGAAAAAGCCAATTTTGCAAGGCTGTTGTGTCCAAACCCCACAGCCCAAGGCGCCCACCATCCACCTGGAGGGACTTGAATGTTCAATAAAGTTTATCAAATAAGTGGCCCCAGACTATATTGCTGTAGGTTAACCATTCACCCCAATCACAGCCCTTAACATTCTAATTCCGTACCACTCCCCCTCTTCTGCAGATTGTTCCTTAGGCTTAGAAAAGGGGCACAGGGGTGGACGAGAAAAGCAGACAGTCTACGTGGTCCGGGAGAGGTCATTTTTGGACTCTGGATCAGTTGTCCTGGGCTGTTTACTTTATGGCTGACAGTTTGTCCAGGAATAACCGTTAGATCCTACTAATGAAGCACAAGAGATTAGGATATATAGGTATTTAAACTTTACTAGTTGTTATGGTAGGTTTCGTTGGTATAGACACAGATGTTTTTGGGTGGTGTGTTAATCCATAGATTACTTTTTTCCTGTAAAAGAAGACAAGGTCTTACTGTGGGCTTATAACATCTCCTATCACTAAGAAGATAATAAGTTTGTGGGCAGACTCCTGTAGATTATTCCTCCAAGGAGAGCACTAATAGCCAAATAGATTGTTGGATACAGTACAGACGTATGGCTGCCACTGCGCACAGTATTTCCAGGCAGTGTTAATGTAAGCCTTAATGCGGAGAGGAGTCGTGCTTGACTCAAGAAGACCACATTTGCTTTTAATTGGTATTAGTGGCCTTTGGGGAACATCTCTGGTAAATCCCCAGAGACCAACTGTACACTTGCAGTGTGGTCTCAGTACAACCTTCCCATGCTTACATCGGTCTTCGACAGCAGGGCCTTAACGCTTCTCTCTTGCAGGTATGCCAGTTTATAGGCAAGAAGGCTTTGTACCCTTTGGTGTGTGTAGGGGGGGGGCCGGGATCCCCTGGCCAACATCTCCTCGTCCGTGGCAGAATAATCCATAGCTGCTATCAGTGCTCTCCTGTATTTTGCTTTTTTATAAGAGCACCCATACAGGGGGCTGTATGGTGGCTCAGTGAGTGCTCACTGCACAAACACGAGAACCCCCGAATTCCAAATCCCAGGCGGGTAGAATGTGTCCCTGGGGGTCAGCAGATCCCCTGTGAAGAGCTGTGTGCAGAGGCAGGGAAAAGCCTGGAAGCTTTGGGCAAGTTTCCCTGTGAAGGTTTGGTGAAAAGGCACAATACCCTGACTCATGACGGGAAGGGCAAGCACACGCTTCACAGTCCAAAGTAAAACCCGCATTGCTTGCCGGGACTGGGATTCAACACCCGTGTCGTGCAATGCCGCGGAGGTCAGAAGAGGGTCTCAGATTCCCCTGGAACTGGAGTTCTCCTGGAATTGGAGTTTCAGATGGTTCTCAGCCGCCATGTGGGTGCCGGGGATCGAACCCGGGTCCTCTGCAAGAGCGGTCAGTGCTCTCAACCGCTAGGCCATCTCTCCAGCCCCGAATTTCTGGAATTTCAAATGCTCTTACTCTTTGTCCCAAAATGAAATGATACATGCCCTTGAAAAAAAATTTAAAGTTACTTTCAGCCTGTAATTAAGACCTAGTCTGGGACTCACAGCTATCCAAAGTGAAGAGGACATCTGTGTCACAGCCCTCCCATACACAGCTCAGGGACCATCAAAGATGAGGAGGTGGAAGAAGTCAGGAAGCACTAGGTCCAAACAGTGCTTCTGGACATGACAGGTCCAATGTGCCCAGGAACTAACATTGGCTCTGGTTGATGCACAAGATCTGCACAAGATCAAGCCAGCTAAATTCCAGAAGGGATGGGGGAGGGTCTCACAAGCCCCCATTCTTAGCTTAGGAGCTATTGACAGTCGATGACTGCTAGGAAAGGGAGAGTCAGTTTTCTTTAGGGTGTGGTCCCTGGTAGGCCCTTCGGTGGATGGACTGTACCTGTGAGTATATCAACAGTGCTAATTGGATTCAGTAGGCTAAAAACAAAAAAAGAGGACATGAAGTTAGGAGTGCAATGGAGGTGAGTGGAGGTGAGTTATCTGTGAGGAGTTAAAGGGGGAATGGAGGGTGAACATGATCTGCTCTAAATATAGCATATGCATTGTGAAATTTTCAAAGAATAGATTGAAAATAGTGTAATAAAAACATTCAGAGAGCTTGTGGGTTTTGCTTCTTCATAAAGTTTTCCTAACAACAGAGTGTTTTTCCCATTGCTACCATGTGCCCAGCATATTGTAGTTTTTCTGTTCTCCTCAAAGCCCTTGTTGAGAAACTGAGGCTGTGAGAGGCTTAATGATTGCCATAATGTCACACAGCTCATGATGAGAGAAGCACAGTATGGGTAAGACTCCTCTGCCAGAGCTACTAAGGACCTGGCTATACTTTTTCCAGAAAAATATAGCTTAATATAGTACTCATAATTGTGACGGGATTTCCACAGAGTTCTGGAGGAAAACTTAGGCCTGATTAGAAGCTTCTATATTCTGTTAGTTACTTCTATATGACTTAATACTCCAATGATGTTCTGTTATGTAAATATCAATAATAAACTTCTTTGCATTTTTGTTTACATCTGTATATGTGTCCGTGTGCATGTGTAGATGCCAGAGGACAACATCAGGTGTCATTCCTCGGGTGCCATTCACCTTGTTTTTGAGGCAGAGTCTCTCACTAGCCTGGAGCTCACCAGATAGATTAGGCTGTCCGAGAGTGATCCCCAAGGATGTGACTATCTCCACATCCTCAACATTGAGTTTCCAAGTCCACATCATCACACCTGATTTTTTTTCAGGGGTTCTAGGGATCAAACTCAGGTCCTCATGTTTGAAAGGGTCCATTTTCCCAGCCCCAGAGGCAAGAGTCTAACTTGACTCTCCCAGGCAGCAAAGCATGCAGGGTTTCCATGGAAGCACATGAGAGCATCTAGTTTCCCCCCGGGATCCCCCCAAACATCTCAGTTCTTCTGAAGATTCCACTAACCTGGAGAAAAACAGAGACACAAAAATACATCTTGTGTCCTTCCCTCCTCACATGAATCCCCTCTTCCCCCTTCGCCACTGGACTTTGCTAATCCAAGCCTGTTAGGCATTATTATTTTGCTTTTTTTCCACCCTCTCTTATTTGTTTATTCTTAAGGGATTCTACAATATAATAACACAGCTGTTTTCAGATAACATTGATGTTACTCAGTTTGCTGCACAATTAGGTAATTGGTGCATTTTTTTTGAAGTGAGCCAAATTATTAAGCATAAGCAATGAATGTAAGTAACATTCATGTAAGACCAATTTGCAAGTATCTATGTCCAAATTTTGAACAACCCAAGGTTCCCATAGTCCAGTTGGAGATGCTTGTATGCACAGGCATGTTGAGCAGTTAGGAGTCCAGTCTATATTGCTGCATCTCACGATTCACCCCAATCTCTCTGCAGCCCTTACATTCTACCATGCCTCCTCTTCCGCAATTTGTTCCCTAGGCTTCGGGAAAGGGGCACAAGTGGGTGATCTCATTTTGGACTCTAGTCTGTTCAGGTTGTTTCCCTTCATGGGTTGACAGCTTTTCCAGTGATACCTTTTTAGTCATACTAACAAAGCACAAGCAATTGGATGTACAAGCATTTAAGCAGTACTAATTATTATGGCAAACTAAGCTATGAGCATAGACACAGATGCTTGGATGGTATGCTAATCCACAAACTGTGGTTTCTCTATAAAGGGTGACAAGTTCTTATTGTGGCTTATAACATCTCCTAACCACTAGAGGACATAAGCTTGTGGCATCCGCTGTAAGTTATTCCTCCAAGGAGAGAGCTAATAGCAATTAGATTTGGGATAT
>VZQC01014082.1:621659-647139 GCA_009823505.1 Rhizomys pruinosus
AAAAAAAAAAAAAAAAAAAAAAAAAAAAAAAAAAGATATTGGTTTTTAAAAACCTGGGAATGGTGGTATGTACTTATAATCTTAGCACTAGAGAGACAGAGACAGGGTGATCCCTGGGTGTGCTGGCTATTAACCTAGCAGATTGGCATGTTCCAGACCAACAAGAGATCCTGTCTCAAAAAGCAACATCGACCTCCTACCTATACACATGCACACATGTGTACACACACACACACACACACACACACAGAAAAAGAATGGAGGTTGGAGAGTGGTTCAATGGGCAAGATCACTTGCACAGACATGAGGACTTAAGTTCAAGGCCCCAGCACCCTTGTTATAAGCCTGGTGAGCTGTGTGCACACATACGTGTTTATAGCCCTGCACTGTAGAAGGCAGAGATGTAGAGATTCCTGGGGTTGGTGACTGCCACCCTAGCTCCAGGGAATACAGAGAATAAAGGTGAAAGAGTAAAGCAGAGAGCAATAGAACAGGAGACCAACAGCTTCCTGTGGCCTGTGAGCACGTGAGTGGATGTGCACATCTGAATACACTTGTGTACAGACACTACATATCACAAGCATGTATAGACACACACAGATAATAAGCATGGACAGAAAGCACATGGCACATAGTAGGTCATCAAGAAGTGGAAGCAGCTGTGACAGATTCACTGGGAAATAGATGGAGTGGCCTAGACTTGGATACCTAAGTAAGAGACTCCTCTTACCCCTTCATCTCCACAGCTACCACTCTGCCATTGTCAATCTCTTTCCCCTCATGATGGGTGGGGTAGGTGGGGGGAGGAATGAGGAGGGGGTTTCAGAGTAACAAGACTAATCAGGATTTCACCATCAGAGCAAATATATCCAATTAACAGCTATTAAAGAATCATTTTCTGGCACCGTGCACAGTGAAGGCCATTCTATCTGGTAGAAATTAATCTTAATTATTGGTACCTGCATACATACATGCAAAGGGAAGCAAGCCACATTAATCTACATTAAACTTAATAGCGGCCCGTGTATTATCTATTCAGAGTCAAAATTGACTGCTGGCCCCTGTGCAGATATCCGCAGTGCTAACTCAAGTAATTACCATGCAGTGGGTCTCAAAGACACAATTTGTTCCCTATACAATAAATCAGCTGCTAGAAGCTTTTTATAATTAAAAACCAAAGGGGGAAAAATAGAACCGTATAGGCAAATGTCATTTTCTTCCTAAGGAAAATTATGGGAAAAATGTGTCTTCTTGCCTAGTCAGAAAGAATGCAATACCTGTTTTAGATGCATTCCTAAAGACAGAGAGGAATATTGTCCGACATTCAGGACCAGGCCAAAGAATGTTTTTAGAACCCCAACTTTAAGGTTTCTAAGAGGCTTTAACTTTAGTGATCTGGGAGAAATGTCTTCCGTTAATTGGAATTTTCAATACTATAGGTCAAGGTGGAAGGCCAAGTTCATTTTATTAAATTCTACTTAGTGGAAGCCTCTTCCATGAACCATGAGGAAAAAGAAATGGTGACTGTTGGCTTGTTCTCTGGGGCCCACAGCCCTTCCCATTAGGGTACCATGCATGCACACCATAGATCAATTTGGAGAGGTTGCTCTGCCTTCCACAGATCACTTTCCAGTTTATCATCTCTATCTCCAGAGACCTCATGCCTCTCTGTGCCTCAGCTCAGCTTTTCCAGTTAACTACACCATATGTGTGTGTGTGTGTGTGTGTGTGTATGCGAGCACGTGCACATGGATGTACATGTTCATGCAGGCATGTGCACATGTATGCATGTGGAGGCCTGAGCTGGATGTCAAGGGCCTTCTGTAGAGTCTCCTGAGTGCTGGGATTAAAAGGCATCCACTACCATGCTGAGCTTTCGTTTTCTTTTTGAGACAGCATCTCTCATTGAACACGAACTCACTGATTCAGCTCACTGGCTGGTCCCAGGGATCCACCTGTCTCTGCCCCCCTCCAGTATAAGAATCACAGACGGCAACAGCATGTCTGGCCCTTACATGGGTGCTGAGGATCTGAACTCATGTCATCATGCTTGCACCACAGACACTACCAACTAAGCCATCCCTCCAGTCTTCCGGCTTTTCCCACTGCTTAAGCTACTCCGCCTGGGTGTACATTTATGCCACAGGCTGGTATTCTGTGACTTCTGAGGTGTTCTTGTCCCACCTCCACCCCAGTGGCCTATGTTTGCTAAGACATGGCATGCCTACTTCCTCTGGATGGTAGGATTAAGCAATGGGTAGATATAAAGCCTTCATTTGTTAGGTCCTGGCCTACAGGTACAGGGTCATCAAAAATAGGCTCACATGCCTGCTGTGGTGGGAAGCCACAGTTACACAAGCCACCTTCTCCTAGACAAGCTGCCAGCACCCTCACAGCTCCTGGACCCTAGCCGTGCCAGCACAAGACTCTTCTCAGCCGGTACATCTTTCCTGCTCATCCTCAGCACTGATCCCTGGGTGTCTGCTTGTCAGAGCCTCCCTTCCCTGAACCGGCCCAGCACCTCCCCTGGAAACCACCCAGGTAGCTAAGTATCCTGGTTAGGTACAGAGTTGCGAAGGGGAAGATGCACCTGAGATTGTGTAGCTCGCCCGCCGGGATATCCCCTTGGCACACTCACACCTTGCCTCTTGGTCCTTGGGCTCGGGCCTTCCAACCTCCCCTTTCCCCGCTCGTAGCTTCCCAGCCTGTGTCTCTGTCCGGACCCTTCTCTGGCCTCCCTGTCCCTGCTCTAGGTATCCATCGAAACTGGTCTGTGATCCCCTAGGAATATTTTCCTCTGGTCCCTGGTCCGAACTTTTCCCATCAGGCCCAAACTCCCTCGGTTATCACAAACCAAGGCACCTCCCCACCCCCAGACTTGGGATTGTTCCATCTCCTTTCTCCACATCTGTGTGCAGCTCTTGCTGCTTCCTGGTGCCTCGTAGACCTGTCTGCATTCTTCTTCACATCCAACCATGTCATTTTAACTCTATTCTAAATTGAAACCGGGGCTGGTGTGTCAGTGTGTGTGGTGCACGTACAGTATATGGGTTCAGGACAGCATGTCTGTGCACACGTGGAGACCAGAGGAGGTCATCAGCTGTCCTGGACTGTTGCTCTCCACCTTCAAAGACAGGAGACACAGCTTTTCATCCTTTCAATATGGACTGAAGACTCATGTCCCTCCGAGAATCCTCCAAACCTTCAGTGCCAGATGGGGACTGCTGAGACATCCAGCTTGTGGACTGAGCAGCTACTGGGGTTTCAGCCTCCTCAGAGTATAGACTGCCATTGTTGGACTACCCAGGCTATATCATGGAGACAGTACAGGAGGATCAAGACAGGACGTGGTGCTTACTGGACCTCATTTGGGTGACCATGGGAAGGGAAAACCCTAGTATGGAGCAGAAGGGCAAGTTTGATGGTTGTTTGGGCTTGCCAAGGAGAAGCTTTCAAACAGGTCCTTAAGGAAAACATGACATCTTTTAGCCTAATTTTAAAAAAAGAAAAGAAATCATAAACTGAGGTTGCTAAAACCTAAGATGTCATAATCTTGATATATGGTGGCATGCATATATGCATATTTTGGAATGATACAAATTGGAAGAAACAACAATAACAAAAAAGACTGGGCCAAAGAACTGACTGAAACAGTAAAATTCTGCCCAAAACAGTAAACTCCTGCATCAAAACTTAAAAAAAAAAAGGTGGGGGGGCTGGAGAGAGGGCAAGGGGGATAGAGAGATGGCACAGCACTGGCTGCTCTTGCAGGAGGACCGGGTTCCACCCCAGCACCCACATGGCGTCCAGAGAACCGTCTGAAACTCCAAGTCCAGAGGAGCAACTCCAGTTCCGGGGAATCTGCGCACCCTCTTCTGACCTCCGGCATGCACGTCACGGTTCTGTGCACAGACCTGGCATGCAGACCAGACATTCCACACATAAAGAAAACAAAAAAAAAGACTGAGATAAAGAAAGACATGTATGGCAGAATTCATGTGCAGATGAGCTCGGTGGGAGGGGGCAAGGAACTGGAGTAATGTGTCTGATATTATTGATGAAAAGTGTGTATGCAGTGTGTATGCAATGCCTGTATGAATGTTGTATGGAGATGTTGTATGAGACGTTGTATGAGATGTTGTATGAGATGTTGTATGAGAGTTGTATGAAATGTTGTTGAAGTTGTAAAACGTTTTGTAGATTGTTGATGTTGTTGAGATTGATAGATTGATAACGTGTATGAGATGTTGTATGTTGTATGAATGTTGTATGAAACTTGTTAAAGTATGAGATGTTGTATGAGACGTTGTATGAGACGTGTATGATGTATGAGACGTTGTTGAGATGTATGAGACGGATAGTGTATGAGACGGATGGTGTATGACTGTGGAGTATGAGACGTGAAATTGGATGTTATGATGTTGTTGATTGTATGAGACGTTTGGATGTATGTTTGAATTTTTAATGTTGTATGAGACGTTGTATGAGACGTTGATATTTGATGAATGTTGTATGAATTTGAGAATGTTGTATGGATTGAGATTTTATGCATTACGAAGCGAGCTCTCTATCTGAACCCTTTTGGCACCTAGAGTAGTATAGGCCATACAGTTTTTACAGTAGTCAGTTCATGTTTATGCAATTGTTTTCTTCTTTTTTATGTTTCAAGGTCTTTCTCACTTTTTTATTATTTTTGCAATGTTAAAGTACTGTGATTGTTTGTCTCGCCGTTAGTGTGACTGTCCTGTTGGAGTCATAACGGTGTCTTCCCGATGAGAGTTCTAGGAATTTGAGATTCAGAGTCGGCCGGTGTAGGGGACCGTCCTGCAAGCAGTCGGGTTTCCGCGGCTATTTCCCCGTGGACTTATAATCTCCGATCCACAGGTTCGGTTACACTGCGCTTTTCTCCTTTTGAATGTTCAGACGTCAGTTCTTGCACTTGGTACATTATCTGCACTGATTTTAGAATTGTGAGTTTCTTGGAACACAATCTTTCAATTACGATGATTGAAGGTTTACCGGTTCCTTCTGACCCCCGCGTATGAGTCACTAATGAAAACTATGAGTTACTTATAAAAACCGGTAAAACTGCGTTTTTAATTGCACTACTAAACATGGGAACTGTGAAGGAGTTACTCTCTGTTCAGAACCAAATATAATACTAAGTCGCTAGGGCTATGCACTCAGGCAAAAATATTATACAGGAGCTCTGACATCAGCAATGGATTGTTCTACAGGTGGATGTTGGCCAGGGGATCCAAGGCCCCACAAAAAGGTAAGAGGCTCCCTTGCCTCTAAGTTGGGCATACCTACAGGCAGGAGAGGGCGATAAGACCCTCTGCCGAAGACCTGACGTAACATGGGAGGGATGTATTGAGACCACACATGCAAGTGTACCGATGGCCTCTGGAATGCCACGAGAGTGTTACCAAAAGCCACAAAGCCAATAAAACAAATATGGGTTCCCTGAGTCAAGCAAAGACTCCACCGTCAGCACCAGCCTACCTCACTGCCTGGAAATACTGTGAGGCAGAGGCAGCCATTGCCTGTATTATCCACAATCTAATTGGCTATTGCTCTCTCCCTTGGAAAAACTAACCCATGGCTGATGCCACAAAGCTTACATCCTTCACAGGTTCAGGAGGTGTTAAAGCCACAGTAAGACCCTTCATATTTAACCGGGGGAAAATTGTAATTCATGGGTTAACATACATCCAAACATGTGTCTCTGCTAAAGTAACCTACCATAACTATTGTGTGCTTAATACCTATATATCTAATTGCTGTTCTTCATTAGTTGGATCGAAAGGTTATTCCTGGACAAACTGTCAGCCCATGAAAGGAAACAGCCAGAATTGACCAGAGTCCAAGTCAACAGCTCCAGAGAGAGTGGACTGTTTTACCTCTCATCCCCCTGTGCCCTTTTCTAGCCTAGGAACAACCTGCGGAGAGGGGGCATGGTAGAATGTAAGGCTGCGATTGGGGGGAATGGTGAAACTACAGCAATGTAGTCGGACACTATTTGTCAACTTGATTGAACAAACAACCTGTCACCCCCCACGGATGGTGGGGCTGTAGGTGTTTGGGCAACAACAGCCTGCAGATAGGTTTGCATGAAGGATGCTTGTCTCATGGATTTCACTTATAGCTGAAAAATGAAAAAAAAAACTGAGAGAAAGATGCAGGACAGTTATGGCAGAATGCATGATCTGGGGTGGGGTGGGGGGGGGGAGGGAAAGGAAATAAGCCTGACATGAATTGGAAAAAATGTATGAAATGCACACAAGCATCAATAAAAACTAATTAAAAAAAAAAAAGAAATGTTGTATGACCTGTTGTATGAAACGTTGTATGAAACGTTGTATGAAACGTTGTATGAAACGTTGTATGAAACGTTGTATGAAATGTTGTATGAAACGTTGTATGCAATGTTGTATGCAATGTTGTATGAAATGTTGTATGCAATGTTGTATGCAATGTTGTATGCAATGTTGTATGAAATGTTGTATGAAATGTTGTATGAAATGTTGTATGCAATGTTGTATGAAATGTTGTATGCAATGTTGTATGCAATGTTGTATGCAATGTTGTATGAAACGTTGTATGAAACGTTGTATGAAACGTTGTATGAAATGTTGTATGAAACGTTGTATGAAACGTTGTATGAAATGCACAAAACTTCAGTTAAAAATTGGCTTAAAAAACAATTGAAGTTCACACAGAAATTCTACAACATAATTGGTAATTTAGAAAACATTGTCCTTGATCTGGAGAGATGGCTCAATCAGAAAGTGTTTGCTTTGCAAGGGACCCAAGTGTGATCCCCAAGACCCAATTAAAGAAGCCAGGGCCAGCTGAGTGTGCCTATAATCTCTGTGCTGGAGAGACAGAAACAGGAGGATTTAGGGAGCTTGATGGCTGACCGCCCAGCCAAGGAGACAAGCTTCAGGTTCAATGAGAGATCCTGCTTCATAAACTATGTGGAAAGCAATTAAGAAAGGCACCACATATGGACCTCCTGCCTCCACATGTACCTGTATACACTCCAGCATATGTATGTATGTATGCACATAATTTAAGAAAGAAAACATTCCCCTGCCCTGTGTATGAATTCTGCCCCCTCCTTTGGCCTTTCATACCTGCTTGAATGCCTCCAACACTGGGAGACTCACTTCTTCAGGAGTTATCCCTAGCTGAGAAAGCTCTTATTTGGAGCCCTTTAAGATCTATTTTAACCTGAATGACCATTGAAGACCAGATCCTCAACTGACCTTGAGAAAACAATAACCTTGGATAATCTGGGCCAAATGTATGGACTTAAACATCCAAAAGGAAAGTATAACCAGAAATAAATAATCAGTAAGGCCTGAGAAATTGTACTTCAGATATAAAACTTGATATCTTAGTAAAAAGATTAAAAAAAAAAGAACACAGTTGTTTTCCTTGTCTTACTGGCAAGTGCAGCTACTCTGTGGCTGCCACTGCTTTTGCCATCCTTCAAAGACATGAGACACAGCTTTTCAACCTTCCAATATGGACTGAAGACTCATGTTTCCCCAAGAATCCTCCAAACCTTCAGTGCCAGATGGGGACTGCTGAGACATCCAGATTGTGGACTGAGCTACTACTGGGGTTTCAGCATCTTCAGAGTATAGACTGCCATTGTGGGACTACCCAGGCTGTATCATGGAGACCAGTACAGGAAGATCAAGACAGGACATGCTGCTAACTGGACCTCATTTGGTGACCATGGGAAGGAAGGGAAAACCCCAGTGTGGAGCACAAGGGCAGAACTGATGGTTGTTTGGGCTTGCCGAGGAGGAGCCTTAAAACATGACATCTTTCAATGTAATAAAGAAAAAATCGAAACCTGAAACTCTGGAGGTGATAGAAGAGAAACTTGGCAGCAGACTACAAGACATAGGTGTAGGAAAAGACTTCCTAAATCAGACAGCAGCTGCACAAGAAATAAGATCGACAATTGACAAATGGGACCTCATTAAACTCAAAAGTTTCTGTACATCAAAGGAAACAATAAAGGAAGTGAAGAGAAAACCCACAGAGGGAGAGGAAACCTTTCACTGCAGATAAATCTGACAAGCATTAATTTCCAGAGTTCACAAGCTACTCAAAAAACAAACAAGAAAGAAAACAAATGAATCACTCAAAAGATGAACAAAGAGATTTTTAGAATAGAGACTTCACAGAGGGGGAATTAGAGATGGCTGAGAACATCTTCAGAAGTGTTCAAAATCGCTGATAATTAAGGAATGAAATTAAAAACCACTTTGAGATATCACATTACTACACTACGATAAGACTGGTTAGGATCAGAAACACGAATGATACCAAGTGCTGGAGAGGTTGTGAGGGAAAGGGGGGAACACTCATCCATGCTGGTGGGAATTGTAAACTTGTACAACCAATATGAAAAGCAGAGTGTGTGGAGAACCCTTAGAAGGATCAAAATGAGCCTTCATTTGACCCCAGTCATACCACTCCTGGGTCTCTACCCACAAGACACATCTTACGGCAGAGATATAGCACAGCTATGTTTATTGCAGCTCCGTTCACAATCGCAAAAAGCTTGAACCAGCCCAAGTGCCCCTCAATGATGAGTGGATAGAGAAAATGTGCGTACATCTACATAAATGGAGTTCTATGCAGCGGTTAAAAAGAGGACCCCAACATCAGACTTTGACAGTAAATGGATGGAGCTCAAAACCATTCTTTTAAGTGAAGCACCACAGTCCAGAAAAACAAATTAGCAAATCGGTTGTCCCTCATCTGTGGATGCTAGTACCAATAACCCAACATAAATATTTTCATGGAGAGGGATGCATATAAAAAAAAAAACCGAAAGACAGCCCTCAGAAAGAAAAGAGACTGAAATGGTGAATTGGTAATGGGGGAGGGGGTGGGAGAGCGGACACGGGTGTATATCGATTAATGCATATTTACTGACATGCGTTCAACAAGTACCAGTTTTGCCCAGACACTGTATACAGGATACATGGTGTTTAGGACTTAATAAAAGTATAGTATGTTTACAATTAAACAACATGCGTTTACAGACTTGATAAAAAACTGCGTAATGCCATCTGCGTTTAATGGAGTATATAAATCGCTGTTGTCCACATTTGTTCTAAATAAAATCTGTATAACAATAACTTTGCGATTGGCACATACAAAATGTTCTCTATAATTCTCTGTTGTACCATATTACATTGTAGCATTCTCTTTAAGATCATTTAACGTAAACATTCAGTTGCTTCCCACGTTAATCATATATAGTCACCCAAACAACATGGGTGATTGATGAAATCTGTGCTTGATTCCACCCTATATTATGTATAATACAACTGTCTTCTGGAGATCATGGGTTAAAAAAAAGGGGGTGATACAGACAGACATAAAACCTTCTAGTCAAAAACCTGCATCCAAATCTTAAAAGTAACTGTGGGAAAAGATTTGTGGTTCCAAAAGGACAAACTGTCAACCACTTAATGGCCTGAGAAAGAAAAAGACACAGCTTTGCATTGCATAAGGTATACCAGGAAGTGCCAAACTGAAAGGTTACCTGTGTGAACATTGAAGCGAAGAAAAGCCTCAGATTTCTAAAAACATCGAACATTCTGTGGACTCTACTTGTAACAACTATTTATAATGAGTCCTAATGAAACTTACCTTCTAGGCCCCACAAAGGTTTTAATATGAGAGGACTCTTGCCTCCCCCCCCATAGAACAAGGAGAAATATGATGACAAATGATGAGGTCGCGCTCTCCAACTGTACTAAATTGAGACACCTATTATAGAGGTAATATCTTATAAAACTGGTTATAAAAATGCGCTTCTTTAATTGAACTAATAGACATCGGAACTGTGAAAAGGATTATTTTGCTTCAGAACCAAATATAATACTAAAGTCCTAAGGGCTTGCACTCTAGCAAAATATATTAACAGGAGCTTGACATCAGCAATGGATTATTCTACAGGGAGATGTTGGCCAGGGGATCCAAGGCCCCCAAAAAGTAAGGGCTCTTGCCTCTAAGTCGGCTACCTACGCGAAGAAGAGGGCAGATAAGCCTGCTGCCGAAGACCGACGTTAACATGGGAGCAGATGTATTGAGACCACACATGCAAGTTACCAGATGGCCTCTGGAATGAGCGAGAGTGTTACCAAATGCGCTACATACACAATAAACAAATATGGAGTCTCCCTGAGTCAACAAAGACTCCACCATCAGCACCAGTACCCTCATCGCCCTGGAAATACTGTGCAGCAGATGGCAGCCTTGCCTTTATATCCACATTCTAATGTGGCTATTGGTCTCCCCTTGGAGATATAACCTCTCGGCTGATGCCACAAGCTTACTCCTTACAGGTTAGGAGATGTTATAAGCCACAGTAAGACCCTTCATATTAACGGAGGAAAAATGTAAATTATCATGGTTAACATCAATCCAAACATATCTGTGTCTTGCTATAAGTAACCTACCATAACTATCGGTGCTGTTAGATACCTTTATATCTAAGTCTTGTTCTTTTCATTAGTTGGATGAAAGGTTATTCCTGGACAAAACTGTCAGCCCATGAAAGTAAACAGCCAGAACTGACTAGAGTAAGTACAGCGTCCAGAGCAGAGTGGACTGTTTTACCTTCTCATCCACCGTGCCCTTTTCTAAGCCTAGGGAACAACTCGGGAGAAGAGGGGGTATGGTAGATTAGTAGTAAGGCCTGCCGATTGGGGGAATGGGATGAAATACAGCAATGTAGTCTGGACACTCATTTGATCAACTTGCTTGAACAAACAACCTCACCACCCCTGCGGTGCGTGGGGCTGTAGGGTTGGGCAACAACAGCCTGCAATTTTTAGGGTTTGCTTGAAGGATGCTTGTCTCAGGTTCTCACTTATAGCTAAAAATGACAAAAAAAACTGAGAGAAAGATGCAGGACAGTTACTGGCTCCAGATGGCATGATCATGGGAGGTGGGGTGGGTGGGGGGGAGGGAAAGGGACATATGCCTGACATAATTGGAAAGATGTATGAAATGCCAAAGCCTCGTGTTACCAAGGCCACTAAATCAATAAACCAAATACGGGTCTCCTTGAGTCAAGAAAGATTCCACCGTCAGCACCAACTACAACTCAACTGCCTGGAGTTATGTTGCGCGGAGGCAGCCTTATGCCGGTATATCCCAAATTCTAATTGCTATTGGCTCTCTCCTTGGAGAAGTAACCAACAGCTGATGACACAAGCTTACACCCTCTACAGGTTTGGGGATATTATAATCCACAGTAAGACCCTGTCATATTTAACAGGGGGGAAAATTGTAATTCATGGATTAACATATCCAAACATGTGTCTATGCTAAAGTAACCTACCATAACTATTAGTGCTGCTTAAATACCTATATATCTAATTGCTTGTTCTTCATTAGTAGGATCGAAAGGTTATTCCTGGACAAACTGTCAGCCCATGAAAGGAAACAGCCAGAATTGACCAGAGTCCAAGTCAACAGCTCCAGAGAGAGTGGACTGTTTTACCTCTCATCCACCTGTGCCCCTTTTCTAAGCCTAGGGAACAACCTGCGGAAGAGGGGGCGTGGTAGAATGTAAGGGCTGCGATTGGGGTGAATGGTGAAACTACAGCAATGTAGTCTGGACACTCATTTGATCAACTTGATTGAACAAACAACCTGTCACCCCCCACTGGATGGTGGGGCTGTAGGTGTTTGGGCACAACAGCCTGCAGATAGGTTTTGCATGAAGGATGCTTGTACTCATGGATTATCACTTATAGCTAAAAAATGGAAAAAAGAAAAGAACTGAGAGAGATATGCAGGACAGTCATGGCAGAATGCATGATCTCGGTTGGGGTGGGGGTGGGGGGGAAGGGAAGGGGAGATATGCCTGAACTGAATTGGAAAGTGATGTATGAAATGCACAAAGCATCAATAAAAAAATGTTATTAAATAAAAATAAATAAATAAATAAACTTAAAAAAATAAAGAAAAAAATCATAAGCTGAAAATGTTAAAACCAAGCCAGGCATGGTGGCGCACGTCTTTAATCCTAGCACTCGGGAGGCAGAGGCAGGAGGATTTCTGTGAGTTCAAGACCAGCCTGGTCTATATAGAGAGCTCCAGGCTAGCCAGGACTAAAGGGAGACCCTGTCTCAAAACTATCCAGAAGAAAACCTATGATATATGTGGCATGCATACATTCATATTTTGGAATGATACAAATTGGAAGGAATAACAACAAGAAGACTGGGTCAGAGAACTGACTGAAGTGGTGAACTTCAGCCTGGAACAGTGAACAGTGAACTTCTGCACTGAAATTTGTAAAAGAGACCGAGAGAAAGATGAAAAACATGTTTGGCAGAATGCATGAGCTCTGTTGGGGTGGGGGGGGCAAGGAATGGGGCACGGGTCTAGATTTGATTGGAAATTCTGTATGAAATGCACAAAGCTTCAATAAAAATTGGCTTTGAAAAAAAAAGATCTATTTTAGGGGGCCAGGAAGGTGGTAACATGCTTGCTCTGCAAGTATGAGAACCTGAGTGTGGATTCCCAGGTAAAAGCCAGTCATGATGGCCCTCATCTGTAACCCCAGAGCTGGGCAGGGGTTGGGGGAGACAGGCAAATCCAGGGGCCTGCCCAGCCAGCCCAACACTGTGAACGCCAGATTCAGAGAGACCCTGTCTTGGAAAGTAAGGTGGGGAGTGCTAGACAGAGACTCCCAACATCAACCTCTGACCCCTGCAGGTACACAAGGGTGAGCATGCCCACAAACACAGTTGCACACATGTAGAACACAAACACATTGGGTGAGGAATGCCTACTACTCTTAACCACATCATTGAAGGCTTCATGTCTCCTTGAACTTAATTTCTAGTTTGTCAAAAACAGAGGCCAACGTTTGGGTGCCTTTCACTTCCCCTTCCCGTGCCAGACACAGCATGTCTCAGGTCTCAGCTAGCTCAGAACTCAACTCCCTCCAGAGAGCCTTCCCTAGCACCACACACAAGGCCCTCCTGTGATGGCATTTGTCTCGTTGTGATCACTTATCCCCAATAGCTCACACAAAGCCTGACGCTGGCTTTCAAACCTTGATGGACAAAACATTTAAATCTAGACATTGCCACATAGCCGTGTGGCCTCTGCAAGTTTGTTTCATCTCCCTGAATTTATCTCTACTATGACAGTTACAATGACATCTCATGATTGTCTTAAGGCTTTAGTGAAACTTGAATGGCCAGAGAATACATGTGAACCTTAGGAGCTGAAATTGGAGCAGAAGATTAAGACTGTGAAGGAAGGAGACAGTAGTGGAGGTTAGACACTGGCAGAAGGAAGGGTCATCAGTAGGTATGATGGAAGACCCCTGCCATGCTGTGCTGGCAACTCGATATAACCTAAAATCACTTGAGAAGTGAATCTCAACTGAGGGATTTCCTAGACCTGCCTGTGGGCAAGTCTTCTGGGGATTGTCTTGATTGTTAATTGACCCAACCCACTATGCGTGGCATCATTTCCTGGGCAGGGTTCCTGGTATGTTTAAGAATGGAGGGGGTTTGGGGCTAGAGAGATGGCTCAGTGGTTAAGAGCACTAGCTGTTCTTGCAGAAGACCCAGGTTCAAATCCCAGCACACATGTGGCTTACAATTCCAAGTTACAGTCCATCATTCCAGGAACAGCAAAGCAGGAATTCGAGCAGCTGGTCACACCACATCTGCAGTCAAGGGCAGAGATGAGAAGCGTCCTTGCATGCTTGGCCAGTGAATGGTGTCACCCACAGTGGGTCAAGCAAGGTAATCCCCACAGGTACACTCGAAGGCCAGCCTGATCTATGTAATTCCTTATTAAGAATCCCTTCCCAGATGATTCTAGGTTGTGTAAAGTTGACAGAACAAATGAACGGACTCTGAGAAGGGAGGAATCTGTGGCTGAAGTCCTTCAGGGAGTGGCTCTGAGGAGAAGACAAGAATGCAGAGCTTAGTAAGCCATTTTCCAAAAGAGGGGGGCACACATGAGGTAGGAATTGCATGCTGGAAGTCAAAATTGGCTGCAGCAGGGGAACAGAGATGAGGAGACAAGTTAGGAGGGAACACAGGAAATGAAGAACAGGGTTGGAGGGGACCAGGGAAAGCTGAGAGAAAAATGAATGTCACAGAGTGGGCAAAAGGGAGGAGAGGGAGAAGTCACTGAAGGTTCCCAAGTCTCTGGCTCAGACAGCTAGGTAAAAGATGGACCCGTCGACTGGTATAGGCTTTTAGAAAATATTTTGATTTGGCTACATTAAAGTCGAGGCTTATGGGAAGGAACCGTGAGTCTAAGAGCAGATGAATGTATGAATTCCAGATCAAGACAGTTCTGGGTGAGAGGAAGAAGGTTGGGGTGGCGAATGGCTGAATGCTGAGCTGAGCATGGGTTTCACCAGAGTTGAGCCAAGGAGAGGCCTGGCAGAGCTGGCAGAGAACCCTCCAGTGTGCCCAAAAGAAGATACTGAAAGCCAGCCAGAGAAGTGGGAGGAGGCCCCACAGAGGCAGCTGTGTTTCAAAAACCAGAGGAAAGAGATGCTGTCAACAGGGAGGAGCAGGATAACTGTGCCAGTGGTCGATGAGCTCAGAGTTACAAGCAGTTTCTGCACAGACCACAGTGAAGGTATTCAGGAGCTTGGCAAGTATCAGTGATGTAGTCAGGTGGAACCTGGTCCCTGAGATTATAGAGCAAGTAGTAGGTGGGAGAGGCAACACAGCAAGTGAAGGGGGAACTCACTACCAACTTCCTGAGAAAGTTAAGGTGAAAGATTGGAGAACATGTGGAAAAAGATGAATTCAGGGGTATTGGAGGAATGATTTTTTAAATATTTTTATTTTGCTTATTATTCTTGTATATGTTTATGATGTATGTGAGTATGTGTATATCACAGCACCAGTGTGGAGGTCAGAGGACAACTTGGTGAGTTGGTTCTCTTCATCTACTGTAAAGTGTGCATTCTAGGGATCAAATGCACATTGTTGGGTTTGTACGACTCCCTTCACCTGCTGAGCCATTGCATTTGTTATGAGAGGATTTCACATATCTTACTTAATATTCATAAGAAAAAAGAAATTAAATTAAAGGTTAAAAACAGAGACAGGAAAGAAACAATAAGAGGAGAATCTCTGGAGAGACAGATGGAGAAAGAGTTAGGAGGTATTTTATTGGAAGGGGAATGAAAGGACATGTGTCTGTGATGGAAACTCAGGCTCGAATCAGAAGTGGTAATGCATGCCTATAATAAAGCACTTGGGAGGTCGAGGCAGGAGGACTAGGAGTTCAGGGTCATTCTTAGCTACACAGAGAGCATTTTGGCCAACTGGAGCTGCATATGACCCTATCTCAAACAAACAAATGATGCTGGATATATGGGTTTTACAGATTAAAAAAAGAAAAAAGGTTAGAGAGATGGCTCAGTTAGTAAAGTGCCTGAGTCTGCCTGAGTTCAATCCCCAGAGCCTACATGAAAACGTGGGTTTGATGACAGGCAACTGTAATCCCAGGACTGTGACGGTAGAGACAGGAGGTCCCTGGAGCTTGCTGGCAAGCCAGCCTAGCCTGACCTTTGAGCTCCAGGTTCACTGAGAGACCCTTGCTTTTTTTTTTTTTTAATTTTATTTTATTTATTTATGTGTATGAATGTACTGTTTGCGTGTAGGTCTGTGCACCCGTGTCGTGCAATGCTGCGGAGGTCAGAAGAGGGTCTCGGATTCCCCTGGAACTGGAGTTCTCCTGGAATTGGAGTTACAGACGGTTCTCAGCCGCCATGTGGGTGCTGGGGATTGAACCCGGGTCCTCTGCAAGAGCGGTCGGCGCTCTCAACCGCTAGGCCATCTCTCCAGCCCCGAGAGACCCGTTCTTAACAAAACAGGGTGGCAGCCAGATAACTCAGTGATAAATCAGGAAGTTAGGATTTCTTCCTTGCCACTGACCTGAGTTTGATCCCTAGGTCCTGGTGGAAGGAGGTACAGCATAGGAGAGAAATGACACCACTTGCTCACTGTGACCTGCCTGACCTGCCTGACTGCACACACACACACACACACACACACACACACACACGCGCATACCACAAATAAATGTAATACAAATTTTAAAAATAAATTTAAAAATAAAAAAGCAAAGTGAATGGCACCTAAGAAACACCCAGGGTTGATCTCTGGCCTCCAGACATGTGCACACATGTACGTGCACACCCCTACACACACACACATACACACGCACACACACACACACACACACACACACACACACGCTTGAATCTTCAGATGTATAAACATAGGAAAAATAGTTCAGGCTCAAATAATAGCCAACACCGTAGGATTATACCTTGAGCTCAAATTTTGAAAGTCAGGAGGTGTTTTTGCCACCACTGGTTAAGCATCCTAATGTTTTTGAGGCTCAGAATCAACACTATGGGAATGCTTTATCTTGCTTATAACTGTAACAACTTCAAGCATCACATCTGTGGTGGTTAATATTGACTGTCAGCTAGGCAGGTTTAGAATCATGGAAGAGACAAGCTTCTGATGTCTGTGAGGGACTTTTCAGACTTTATTAACTGAGGTGGGAAGACCCACCATAACTGTGGGCAGCATCCTTCCATGGGCTGCAGTCCTAAACTGAATAAAGAGGAGAAAGCGAGCTGAGCCCCAGCCCTCATCCCTCTGCTTCCTGACTGTGGCTCGCAGCTCCCTCGCGCTCCTGCAGCCATGCCTTCCCACCAGGATGGACTGCGCCCTCACACTGGGAACCACAGGAAACCCTTCCTTGCTGCTTTTCTCGGGTATTTTATGACAGCAATGAGAAAAGTAACCAACATAACACCTTACATGACAATTCACAATCAGGAAGCATGTCTTGGTCCAGGGCACAGTTCTTTGTGTACCTGACTTTATAAGAAAGAAAAATATTTTCTAGAGAAATCCTAACTTCCTGATTTATCACCTTCCTTAAATTTGGACTTAAGTATCACCATTATACCAAGTCAGAGTGCTCTTTCCTAAGAAAACGGTTATGCCACCCAGGCCCCAAACAAAATCAGGGTTTCCACAGTGTAAGAAAAGGGGCAACTCTGAGTTAGAACAGCAGCATCTGCCTCAGAGGTATGTACAGATAATCAATCAGAGTATTTGAAAGCAGAGGTGCATTCTTGTCATATGTACATTTTGGCTGGAAGTTTATAACATATTAACAGTAAAAGGAAAGGGTGGTATGTCTGCAATTTGAGGGGAGTTAAAAGACCATGAGCTATTACAGTACACAAGAAGAAAGTGAACTCACCAAAGAAACACTAAAACTCCTGAAGACTTTCATCAGGGAGAAGAAATCACAGCCCAGAGAAAGGAGAGAGAATGTGCAGCTCTGCCCAAGAGGTCACGTGACAGATTCCCAGCGTCTAACTACTAGCATCAGGTCAAGGACCATTCTTGTTTTGGTTTTTTTTGTTTTTCCAGATAGGGTCTCATGTATGTAGCCCAAGCTGGCACCTAATTTGCTCCATAGCCAAAGATGACCTTGAACTTCTCATCCCCTGCCTCTTCCTCCCTACCATTGGCTTTACAAGCATGTGCCACCATGCCCTGTTTATGCAATGCTGGGGATACAACCCGGCAGTCATGCATGCTAGGCAGACATTGTACCATCTGAGCTAACCCAGAACAATCCTACCTAGTCTTTCAGAGCAAGGACGGCCACTGTGGTGAAATCAAACAAGTGAGGACCTGTACAGAGCTGGAACACACATTCAAACACACTCTGCAAGGGACCACATTCTCCCCTCTGGCCTGAACCCTACAGTCTACACAGTGTGCCACCTGCACCAGCTCCAAAATGGAACTCAGGGTCCTTGGCCTTGGTCTTTTCAGGGAGTTCCATATTCCACACTGTCACTTTGCACTATGATCTGTTTTTCCAGAAAGAAGTAAGGGATTCAAACATTAAATCTTTGCAGGAGCTCTCTATGTTTTTTAAGGAAGTCAATCATCTCGGTAAAAAAAAAAAAAAATAGAAGGGAGAGCAACATTTTCCCAAGGACTGGAAGAGGAAACCACTATACAGAAAGAGGAATCTTTTGAGCTGGAATGTGCTCTGGGAGGCCTCTTTAAATGAAAAATGTTATGTGCCTTGGAAACATTATATATGCCAAAGTAATACAAGGCTCTCCCTGTAACCATGATAGTGTCTTTCAGCCCAAAGATTCCATGAAGGGTCTTGTACGTGAAATTGTAGACAAGTGTGCATGGCACACGAAGTGGGCCATTCACACATGCATCACTTCGCCCATCTCTCTAATGAAGGTGGAATGCAGTGGCAGATGTTTCACAGCTGTCAGGCAACCACCCTCCCTATCAGGCAACCACCCTCCCTAGTCTTGGTCAGGAAGCCAAGACACCCAATCCTGTAGGAACTGCAGACAGAGGGCAGGGAAGTAACTCTACTCCCTTACTCCAGGATAGGGCAAAATGCTCTGAGCATCTTCAGTCTACATCAGTCTCTCAGCCCTTATTACAAAAGAATGGATGAAGGAAATGACAGCCATCTGATTGCCTCAGAGAAGCCGTGTATTCCTCCAAAGACAGAGTGGTCGGGAGAGGACCCTGTGGTGGAATCATTCAAGTCTGTAAACCATCCTGAGTTGAGTTTTGTGTATGGTATAAGAAAAGTCCAATTTCATTCTTTCATGTTCTGATTTCCTGTGTTCTTGGCACCATTCACTGACGACACTAGGTTTTGCCACTATTGTTTCTTGATATCCTGGTCAGGCTCGGTTGCACTGAGCTGGTGATGGCTCATTGAATAAGTGTTTGCTCTGCAAGCCTGAAGACTTGAGTTCGATCCCCAGAACCCATGGTAGAAGGAGAAAACCAACTCCCAAAAGTCGTCTTCTAAACTCTACATGTGCTCCGTGGAGTTTAGAAGACAACAGCACACATATACACATACAGAATAATAATAAAACAATTTCTTTTAATTCATGGGTTGGAGAGATGGCCCAGCAGTTAAGAGCACTTAACTCCTCTTGCAGAGGACTGAATTCAGTTCCCAGCACCAATATGGTAGCTAGCAACCATCTGTAACTTCAGTTCCGGGGGTTCTGATGCCTTCTTTTTTTTTTAATTTTTTTTATTTATTTCTGTATGTGTATGAATGTACTGTCTGCATGCAGGTGTGTGCACCCGTGTCGTGCAATACCACGGAGGTCAGAAGAGGGTGTTGGATTCCCCTGGAACTGGAGTTCTCCTGGAATTGGAGTTTCAGATGGTTCTCGGCCGCCATGTAGGTGCTGGGGATCGAACCCGGGTCCTCTGCAAGAGCGGTCAGTGCTCCTAACCGCTAAGCCATCTTTCCAGCCCCTCTGATGCCTTTTTCTGGCCTCTGCAAGCATTGTACAACATGGGTTCGCTTACATACATGCAGGCAAAACACTCATACACATAAAATAAAATAAATAATTTAAAAATACCAATTAAATTGAACCCATAGATTGTCTTGGTAATTATGGACATTGCAACACAGATAGGTCCCAAAATAATCCTAACAAACCCAAGAAGACAGACATGGCAAATATCATTTCCAACACAATCTAATGAAACTAGAAACCAGTAACTTAAGGACAACTGGAGATTTCACAAGTATGCAATCTACCCTGGCAGAAGACCCATGCATGCTTGAGAAGAATGTTTTCTGTTCCTGGGCCGCAGGGTTCATGTGTCCATTGAGTTCAAATGGCTGTTAAGGTGGCGGCCTTGTTCTGTTCCTTATTGGTCTGTATGGATGTCCTGCCCATTTTTGAACGGGGCTATTGAAGTCTCCTGCTGTTGCTGTGTTACTCCAAGTTTTTTGTTAAAAGCCATTCATTTGCTCCATGCCTTTAATTGAGAATTTAGTCCATTTACCTATAAAATAATCATGGACAAATATGCCTTTCCTGATCCTTTTCTTTTTCATTTTTCATATTATTCTTCTAGTTTTGTTTTGTTTTTGAGTTCAGATCTGGAATGCCCCCCAAAAGACTCAGGTGATGAATGCTTGGGGCCCCACCTGACAGTAGTGGAAACTTTGGAAGTGGGGCCTAGTTGGAGAAGACAGAGCACTCGGGGAGTGTCTCAGAAGAATGCTTTGTTCTCAAGGCCTCCCCGACTTTTAGCTCTACCTCTCTCTGTTCTCTTCATCATTTCTGTGTATTGTATTTCTTTTGTTTTTGACATTTGATCTCATATAGCAGAGGCTGGCCTTTAATTCATGATGTAGCTAAGGCTGGCCTCGAATTCCTGATCCTTTTGCCCCCACCTTCCAAATTCTGAGATATATTCACATACCACCACGTCTGGCTTCTTTTTTTTTATTTGTTTTTATGCAGGGAGAGTCCCACTGTACAGCTCAGGCTGGCTTCAAACTCGTGATCCTCCTGCTTCAGCTTCCTGAGTCCTGAGATCACAGCTGAACAAGTAATCTAATACATCTTTTATATGTAGCATTTAAAAATATTTCTTTGTCCTCACTTTAACCCATTTATTAGGTGCTTCTTGGTTTTATTTATATTTATTCTACTCCATGTTCACAATGCTTGTCTAACTTGCGGATAGAAGTTTTCAACAATTCTAGAAAACTACCAGTGTGTATCTCTCCACATAGATTCTGTCCCATCCTCTCCACTCCCTTTTCTTTCCCTGTTCTCTCTCTCTCTCTCTCTCTCTCTCTCTCTCTCTCTCTCTCTCTCTCTTTCTCTCTCTCTCTCCTGTCTTTCCCTCTCCCCCTCTTTCCACCTCTCTCTGTCTTCTCTCCTCCTCTCCTTCTCTACCCTGTCCTTTCTCTCTCCCTCTCCCCCTCTCTTCCTCTCTCCCTCTCTAACTTCTCCCTTTCCTCTCTCCTCTCCCCTCTACCCCTCCCCCTCCTTTCTCTTCCTCAGTTTACACTTATACAGTTACAGGTGTGTTAGAACTTTACCCCATACTCCATGTCTCCATATTTCTGGGTTTTCCAAACATTATGTTTTTCATTGTGATATTTTCAACTGACCTATTACTAAAATTTGTCCAAAAATTTTTTCCTGCTATGTTTACTTTTCTTTTATTGAGCAGATTATTTTCAATTATTTAATTTTTAGATCAAGAATTTTTAATCACATACGTTAAATCTTATATTAAACCTCTCTAGTGAAATTTGCATTAAAATAATCAGAGTTAAAGATTATTAATAACTTTAATATCTAGATTATCCACAGGTCTACTTCTATAGTCTGTTTCTGTTTCCTTTTCATCTCTGTGAATACCTACGTATGTTGCTATCTTTGTGTGGGGAGGAGGGTGACATACATGCCAGGTACTCACGGGAGTGTCCAGGGACAACATTGAATAGAGTATCAGTCTTCACCTTCCTCCTTGTTTGGGACAGGGTCTCTTGCTCTGCTGCAAACCCAGCCTAGTTGGCCTATGACTTCCGGAGACTCTCCCAACTCCACCCCATCTTCTCCTAGGAACACTGGGAATCTACCATGTCCTGCTTACCTGGTTTCTGGAGATCCAAAGTCAGGTTCTTACTCTTGCAAAGCAAGTGCTTTACCATGTGAGCCATCTCCCCAGCCTCTTTTCTTTGTTTTTACTCCAGGCACATTTGGTGATTTTTTTTAAACTGCCTGCTGGCTGTTATGTATAACACAGGAAACTTTAGAGTATTTTGGTGATCTTGTCTTCCTCCATAAAGATCTTACATTTTAATTTTTTTGTCTGGTAGTTAAAGGAGAAAAATTACCTCATTTGATTAATCATTGAAATGCCTTGAGACTTGATTCTGGCTTTCATAAGAGCTGAGCTATTTTATATATTTTTCTTACTCTTAGGGCATATCATTTAGGGGGCCTCAACTGAAAGTCTTGCATTTTATGGAGCATCTGGTCACTGTGTCCTCAAAACAGCAATAATTTCTACCCTTCCCCCATCTCTATGGCATTACAGAAAATTTGATATTGCTTTATATGGTGCCTTTATGTTGTCACATGCAACTTAGAAATTAGCAAATGGCTCCTGGAAAAAGCAAGGCAGCCTACCATGTGTGGCCTCTGAGGAGCCTTTTCTTCAGCCTTCTGAGTTTAACCTGTCTCAGTAGCCCCAAACTCTCATTTCTGTATTCACTACCTTGTGGTACTGCCCCAGACTCTGATTCTCAGCTTTATTCTGTTTTTTTTTTTATTCCATTTCTGTTCACAAACCAGCAAGTTAAATATAAATAAAATCATCTAAGGCTGTCCAGGTGGCTGAGTGGGTAAAGGTGTTTGACATGCCTTTTTATCCTTTGAGATCAATTTACCTTCTCACCTACTTTTGCTTAATCAGTACAAAGCATCATTAATCCTGCCACCAACCTTGATGCCCTTCGTGTGTCCCCTTCCACTCTCATACCTTCTGGGCACTGTCTTTCTTTTAAATGTACATGTGAGAGCTTTGGGGGTATATTAATTCCAACTGTCAGTAGCTGCAGATTGAGCTGGACTATATTCACAGGCTTCAATGAACAGCATGGCAGATTTCACTCATCAATGCTCAGCTCAAGGGGGTTGGGGACATGGGTCAGTTGCTAAAGTATTTGCTATGCAGGAATGAAGACCCAAGTTTGAATCATCAGCACCCATGTAAAAAGGAAAGCATGGTGGCACATATCTATAATCCCAGCAACAGGAAGGCAAAAACAGGCAGATCCCTGGAGTTCACTGGCCAGTCAGTCTAGCTGAGTCAGTGAGCTCCAGGTACCATAAGTGACCTGTCTCAAAACATAAGGAGAAGAGTAATTGATGAAGACACTCAGCATTGACCTCTGGCCTCCACAGTATGAGCAGTGCACACGGGTACATACACATATGTACATAGCTACAGAAACATACATATATCACACTAAAAATTATTAAAGCTCAGTTCAAAAGTCGTTATCTTTGGGAAACTTTTGTCTGGGCCTGTGATTGTATGGGATCGTAGTGGTCCATCCAGAGTTCACAGCCTGATAAGCAAGGCTGAGTGACCTAATCCTCCCGCTCACAGAGAGACAGAGAGTGTTTCCTGCATTGCCCTGAGCTATTTCACAATGCTGAGATAGTGAATCATGTTGGAATGTTTCTAGATAGATGCTAGGAGGATAGGAGGGACAATCAAACCTTGTTGACAGCCTAGGGAAAAATATCTTCCCACAGAGCAGCTGCAGTTAATGATGTTAGCTAATGTGTGTCTGCTCTGTGAGAAAGAAGGGCCTTTCTCCTTCCTTGAATGTCTTTTGTTTGGTTGTTTACCTGTGCAAACTCAGATTAATTTGTTTTATAAGTGCATAGCTTATATGCTTTATGTCTCCATGTGTGTTCCTGTGTGTATATGTTTGCATGTGTTCTTGTATGTGTGTCTCAATGTATGTGTATGTCTCTGTGTGTGTATGCCTGTGTGTGTGTGTGTGTGTAGATATATGTGAATGTTCACATATGCTTGGCAGTGAGATAAAAGGGAATGAAAAAGTCTTTCTTTTGTAAGTCCTGTCAGGCCTCTTTGGTGTCCTTATCACATTTTCTCCATGGCTAGTTGAGAAAGGCCACAGCCACCACAGAATGAATTAGAGAGAGTATGTAAACTCCTGGTTATTTGAGAAAGGCCACGGCCACCACGGAATGAATTAGAGAAATTATGTAATCTCCATGGCTGGTTGAGAAAGGCCACAGCCACCATGGAATGAATTAGAGAAAGTATGTGATCTCCATGGCTGGTTAAGAAAGGCCACGGCCACCATGGAATGAATTAGAGAAAGTATGTGATCTCCATGGCTGGTTGAGAAAGGCCACAGCCACCACGAAATGAATTAGAGAAAGTATGTGATCTCCATGGCTGGTTGAGAAAGGCCATGGCCACCACGGAATGAATTAGAGAAAATATCTAATCTCTTTCTCTTTCTGCCTTCCAAATTTTTTTAAATTTTTGTCTTTGCGTGTGCGTGCACGCGTGAGTGTGTGCGTGCGTCTCTGTGTGTGTGTGTGTGTGCGTGTGTGTGTGTGTGTTCCTGTGTGTGAATGCAGGTGTCCACCTGTCATGGCGCTGAGAGAAAGATCAGTCCTCACCTTCTACCTTGTTGGAGACAGGGTATCTTGTTCAATGATCCCTGCACCAGGCTTGCTGGCCTGTGAACTTCCAGGGATTCTCTCATCTCTGCCTCCTATCTCAAGATTGGAGTATTGGCATTACAGATTGTGTTACTGGGACTAGCTTGACATGGGTGCTGGGGATCAGAACTCAGTTCCTCAGGCCTGAATAGCAAGCACTTTAGTCTTTAAGCCATCTCAGCCCCATGAGTTACCTTTTATTTTTTCTTTTATTCCTTTTTTCTTTATTTGTTTATTTTTTAAGGGATTCTACAATATAAGAGCACAGTTGTTTTCAGATCACATTGACATTGCTCAGTTTGCCATACAATTAGGTAATTGGCGCTAGCATCCACAGATGAGGTATACCATTCGTCATTTGTTTTTCTGGGACTATGTTACTTCACTTAACATGATATCATCTAGCTCCATTCATTTACCTGCAAAGTTCATGATGTCATCTTTCTTTACTGCTGCATAGAACTCCATTGTGTATATGTACCACATTTTCTCTATCCACTCATCAGTTGAGGGGCATTTGGGTTGGTTCCAGCTCCTTGCTATTGTGAAGAGAGCTGCAATGAACATGGCTGTATGTATCTCTGCGGTAAGATGAGTCTTGTGGGTGCATACCCAGGAGTGGTATGGCTGGGTCAGGTGGCAAGTTCATTCCAAGTCTTCCAAGGGTTCTCCACACTGCTTTCCATAGTGGCTGTACCAGTTTACATTCCCACCAGCAATGGATGAGTGTTCCCTTTTCCCCACAACTTCTCCAGCACTTGGTATCATTTGTTTTCTTGATCCTATCCAGTCTTATTGGAGTGAGATGGTATCTTAAAGTGATTTTAATTTGCATCTTGTTAATTATTAGTGACATTGAACACTTTTTAAGATGTTTCTCAGCCATCTCTAATTCCTCACTTGTGAAGTTCTGTTCAGCCCTTTGAACCATATTTTGAGTGGGTCCTTTGTTTTATTTCTTCTTTGTTTTTTGAGTAGTTTATATATTCTGGAAATCAATTATTTGTCAGATGTATCTGCAGTGAAGGTTTCCTCCCATTCTGTGAGATTTCTCTTCACTTCCTTGATTATTTCTTTTGATGTACAGAAGCTTTTGAGTTTAATGAAGTCCCATTTGTCAATTGTCAACCTTAATTCTTGTGCAGCTGCTGTCTGATTTAGGAAGTCTTTTCCTATGCCTATGTCTTGTAGTCTGCTGCCAACATTTTCTTCTATCACCTTCAGACTTTGGGGTTTCACATTGAGGTCTTTGATCCATCTGGAGTTGACTTTTGTACAGGGCGGGAGATAGGGGTTTAATTT
>VZQC01014082.1:661575-675292 GCA_009823505.1 Rhizomys pruinosus
AAAAAAAAAAAAAAAAAAAGGAAAAGTTATTCCTGGACAAACTGTCAGCCCATGAAAGGAAACAGCCAGAACTGACCAGAGTCCAAAACAACATCTTCAGAGAAAGTAGACTGTTTTGCTTCTTGTCCACCTGTGCCCCTTTTTAAGCCTAGGGAACAATCTGTGGAAGAGGGGGCGTGGTAGAATATAAGGGCTGCGATTGGGGTGAATGGTGAAACTACAGCAATATAGACTGGACACTTATTTGATCGACTTGATTGTACATACAAGCCCCGCCAGCTGGATGGTGGATCCCTTGGGCTGTGTGGGTTTGGGCACAACTGCTTGCAAATTGGTTTTACATGAAGGATGCTTGTACTCATAAATTATTACTTATTTTTAAAAAATGAAATAAAAGAAAGTATATATATTTAAAAAATTGATGTCAGGGGCTGGAGAGATGGCTCAGCAGTTAACAGCACCGACTGCTCTTGCAGAGGACCCGGGTTCAATTCCCAGTACCCCCATGGTGGCTAAAAACGGTCTTTCACTCCAGTTTCTGGATAATCTGATGCCCTCTTCTGACCTCCATGGGATTGCATGACATGGGTGCACCTACCTGCATGCAGCCATTAGACTCATACACATAAAAAACAAATAATAATAATAATGAAAAAAGAAACTGATTTTGGGCTGGAGAGATGGCCTAATGGTTAAGAACACCGACTGCTCTTCCAGAGGACCCAGGTTCAATCCCCAGCACCCACATGGCGGCTAAGAACTATCTTTAACTCCAGTTCCAAGGGAATCCGACACCCTCTTCTGACCTCTGCAGCATTGCACGACACGGGTGCACCAACCTACATGCAGACAGTACATTCACACACATACAAAAATAAATTTTAAAAAATTGATGTCTAGGGTTGGGGAGATGGCTCAGAAGTTAAGTGATATGTGAGCATAAGGACTAGAATTCAGATCTTCAGAACCCATGTAACTGCCTGGTAAGTGTGGCTTGCCTGTAGTGACTCAATGATTGCGTTCTTTGGGATATACTGAAGAGAAGTGAAAACATAGGTTCTCCAAAAGACATGTTTGGAGAGGCATTTACCTTAATATCCCTACAATGGAAATATCCCAGACAGCCATCAGCAATAGAACAGATGGTTTCACACTGCAGGGTATTGTTATATGCAGAGGCCTGGAACAAGCTCCAAGCACAGTCACCGTATGCATGAGCCTCACAAGCAAACATTGAGCAAGCCAGAGACATAGGAGCACCTAGTATGTGCTTTTCTTTATAAACAGTCACAAGATAGACAAATCTTATTTCTAGTGTTAGAAGTCAGAATGATGGCCACTCATAGGGAAAGAATAGTGACAGGAAGAAAGGGGAAGATCTTAGCTGCTAGGACCAGTTTCCTCTTAATTTGGGGGTATTGGTAGTTATATGAACAAATTCAAGTTGAGAACATTTGTTAGGCTGCTGGCTTATGACTGTGAATTTTTTTCTTTTTAAAATTTATTTTATTTTAAATTATGTGCATGGGAATGCAGTACTGGTGTAGGCCAGAAGAGGGCAAAGCCCCTGGAATTAAAGTTAACAGGCAGTTGTGAGACAACCAGTGTGGTTGCTGGGAATCAAACTCTGGTCCTCTGCAATAGCACCAAGCACTCTTAACCACCGAGCCATCTTTCCAGCTTATGATCATGCACTTTTCCTATAGATTTGTTATACTTTTACTAAAAGTTAGATAAAGCACACTAATAGCATCTGCAACAAATGACAACATCTAAACCTCCTTCAAAATACCAGGAGAGAATAAAGTTACCTGGTGTACATTCATTCTATTTCTTTGTCCTAAAAGCTTAAGGCCAACCAGAAGTATGTTTGATGGAGGACCTTCACTACCAGCCTGGTATGGAGAGCCTCACAGACCCCTGCTCACTTGTCTTTGAAGGCACACCTTAGAAATTAGAAAGCATTATCAATTATTTACTGTATGTGAAGGCTCTGAGCCAAGTGACTTGCTTCCTGAAGAAATGTCTCAGATGGTAAAGTGCTTACCATGCAAGCATGAAGGTCTGAGGTCCATCTCCAGAATCCATATAAAAAGTGAGGCATATTTTGCTTAGCGTGTTTTCTAATGTAATTGACTCTGAAAGGTGTTATTTTCTTCTGTCTCTCTCAATATGGAATAAAGAAAAAAATAGAGTTAAAAAAAAAGTGAGGCATGATAGCACACACTAGTCATCCCAGTGTGGAGGAGGCAGAGACAGCAGCTCTCTGGGGATCACTGGCCAGCAGCCTAGCCTAATCAGTGAGCCCCAGACCCCCACAAGAGACCCTGTCTCATAAAACAAAGTAGACAACTCTTGGGGAGTTCCTGGGAATGGCATTTGAAGTTGACTTTCTACCTCCACAAGTAAGAACACACGCATGTATGCACATACACCTGCACCTCTCTCTCTCTCTCTCTCTCTCTCTCTCTCTCTCTCTCTCTCTCACACACACACACACACACACACAGAGATGATCTAATTTTATCTCCCCAGATAAGTCTATGAGATGAGTAAGTTCCCCTTTACTGATGAAGAAATAATATAGGGAAGATCAAGTCGTCTTCCCCAAGGTGAAGAAACTGGACTAGAAGCTGGACTGGAGAGTGAAGTGACACACATGCTCTTACTAACTAGGTCGCTCTGTGAATCAGGTCACAATAACATTAGATTCACGATGTTTGGCCTAACTTGCATGTCTTCCAGGACAGCTGAACTCTGGTTCACATTTTTCCTACAGGTCTGCCTGACTCAACATGTACCCCAATTACTGACACTATGCTCTGCCTAACAATAACTTCTAAGTGTCAAGCCTTTGCTAGATGCCAGGATGACTGAATATTGGATCTTCCAGTCCTAGTATCCATGTAGTGACCCCTATTTGTGGACCTGATATTGATAAGATAGCTGCAGCAGGAGCATGAGGACCGGAGTTCAGATCTGCACCACACGTAAAGAGTCAAGCATGTGCTTGGGGAGAAGAGGGACAAGCTGCAGGCTCAGTGACAGATCCTGCTTTAGTCCAGCTTCATTTCTGTGGTGTGATGAAATAACCCTGACACAAAGCAAGCTGTGGGACCCATTATTTTTAGCTCACAGTTCCAGGTCCCAGGCTATTCTTGCAGAGAATTCAAGGTGGGAGGAACTTAAATGAGCTATCATCTTATTGCTTCTTGGTACTCAGCTAGCTTTCTCTACTTGTGTAGAGTCCAGGGTCCTAATCCAGAGAATGGTGCTGCCCTCGGTGAGCTGGGTCTTCCCACATCAGTTAACACAAACAAGAATCTCCCACAGAATTGACCACAAGCCAACTCTATGTAGACAGTCTTTCATTAAGACTCTCTTCCTGGGTGATTCTAGGTTGTATCAAGTTGGCAATTAAACTAACCATCATGTCTCAAATAAACAAGGCAGAAAATTGATTGAAGAAAACAGCCAGTATTCACCTCCAGCCTCTCCAAACACCCCCAGGCTGAGCACACACTTGTGCACAGGCACATGCTCACAAAGCAAAGAAAATCCTAAAAGAAAATCCATGAATCCCATAGGAAATTATACCTGCACATCTCAGAGATTTTCATCCTTCATGGCTAACTTAGAGCTGGAGACTACCCCTTGACAATTTTTCCCCTTTTAAAAAAGTTCTCAAATGTTCCTGTTTGGGGCTTTAGCTCCATGTTTTTTAACTATTCTTAAAATCTGTAAGCAATCCACAAATCTACAAACAAGTTTTAGAAAAAGATGAGATAGAGAGAGCGGTGAGAAAAATTGTTTCAGGAGAAATCCCTCTGTATAGAAAAACAGAAACCCTCAATCACATCCAACTGAAAATGTCTCAATCCTACAACACAATTAGTCCTGACAGAAGCCCGCAGCAGTGCATTCTGTGTGTTAGGGGAATTACTCCAAAGCTTTCTCCTTCCTTACTGCCCACTTACTTTTCTCAAAAGCCCTCTACCGAAATCTTATGTTTTACATGGATGAGGAGGTTTTCTGGGTTTTCATCTTAAATGGATTTCAACAGAACATTTTTTCCTGGAGGCCACGGAGAAACTGGCTCCCTGGGAACGAAGCCTCATCTAAGTATTGTGAAAAATCTACTCTCAATCCCAAAGTAATTGATATACATATTTTAAGTAAAACAAATGTGGGCAACAATTTATATTTCCAATTGACTCAGATGCATTACCATTTGTATCAGAACCTTTAAGCCAATATTGTTTAATATACACATATTTATTTTTACTAAGTCCTAAAACACCATGTAACCTGTAGTCAGAGTCTGGGCAAAACTGGATACTTGTTGAACTCATGTCAATTAAATATACATTAATCTAATATACACCCGTGTCCCTCTCCTGCTCCTCCCACCCCTCCCGATTCACCATTTCAGTCAATTTTCTGATGCAGTCTTTCTGTTGTTGTTCTTTTAATATGCATCCCTCTCCACAAGAAATATTTATAATTGTGTTATTGGCGCTAGCATCCACAGATGAGGGATACCATTTGTCGTTTGTTTTTCTGGGACTATGTTACTTCACTTAATATAACATCTTCTAGCTCTATCCATTTACTTGTAAAGTTCATGATGTTGTCTTTATTTACCACTGCATAGAACTCCATTGTGTACATGTACCACATTTTCTCTATCCACTCGTCAGTTGAGGGGCATTTGGGTTGGTTCCAGCTTTTTGCTATTGTGAACAGAGCTGCAATAAATATAGCTGTGCATGTATTTCTGCAGTAAGATGAGTCTTGTGGGTATATACCCAGGAGTGGTATGACTGGGTCAAATGGCAAGCTCATTTTGAGTCTTCCAAGGGTTCTCCACACTGCTTTCCATAGTGGCTGTACAAGTTTACATTCCCACCAGCAATGGATGAGTGTTCCCCTTTCCCCACAACCTCTCCAGCACTATTTTATATCGTTTGTTTTCTTGATCTGCGGCCAGCTTTTATCAGAGTGGAGATGAATATCTTAGAGTGGTCTTGATTTGCTTTTCCCTAATTATTAGTGAGATGTTGTTGAGACAGTTTTTTTTTTTTTTCTCAGCCATCTCTAAATTCTCCTCTGTGAAGTCTTCTATTCATGTCTTTGCTCCATCTTTTGAGTGATTCATTTGTTTTCATTTCCTCTTTGTCTTTTTGAGTAGCTTGTATAAACTGTAAATTAATGCTTTGTCAAATCTGCAGTGGACAGTTTCCTCCAACTCCTGTGTAGTTTTCGTCTTCCTTCCTTATATTGTTTCTTTTGGTGTGGGCGCAAGCTTTTTGAGTTTAATGAGGTCCCATTGTCACCTTTTTGTTTTGAATCTTTATTTTTTTTTTTTATATATATATATACATAAAACAATAAATATACATAAAAAAATAATTTGGGATTGGCCCATACAAATATATCGTCTTGTAGCATTCTTTTTTAGCTGTAGGATGATTTAATTTAAAAAATTAAGTTTCTGCTTCCAGCTAACTACAACTACAGTCACTCCAATACAGCTTGGGTGATATTTGATGAAAATCTGCACCTATGGTTATTCCAGCCTATAGGGTATGTGTAATACAACTGCCCCTTTTGAGACTCACTGGGTTCAACAAACAAAAAACCTAAATAATAAAGGGGGGATACAGTTAATATATATGAAATACTTTTTTGTCAAAATCTTTGCAATTTAAATATTAAAACTAACTATTTCTGGTAAAAGATTTGTATGTTCAACAGGTCAAAATGTCACCAGCTTAACAGCTGAGAAAGAAAAAACACAGCTTTGCATTGTGTAGGATGTAACCAGGAATTTGCAGCTAGAAACGTCGTTGGCGCCCACATCTGAACATTGAAAGGAAGAAAATGCTCAGACTGTTTAACAGGAGATCCAAACCCCACTCTGTGGATCGCTAGATAATGTATGACAACCTATTTATAACATTAATCCTAATGAAAAACTCTTACTTTCCTGGGTGCTGCAAAAGTTTTGAATTACGAGAACTTCTTCTTTCTCTTACCATCGCCCCCTCCATAGGACCAAGGAGAAATATGATGATGATGTCGTTCTCTACACTAGTAAATTGTAGCTAACATTTTCTATAGAGTAATCTCTTATGAAACCAGTTAAAGATGCCTTACTTTTATATTATATATGCTAATAGACAAGGAACGTGAAAAGGATTAATCTCTAATTCAGAAGCAAATATGATACTAAAGTCTCTTAAGCTATGACATTAAGCAAAAATTTATAATAGCAGGAGAGCTCTGATGATTAAGCAATAGGATTATTCTACCAAGGGAATGGTGAGCCAGGGGGATTCAACGCCTCCCCCCCCAAGGTAGAGGCTTTTGCCTGTAAACTGGTATCCTGCAAGACAGAAAGGCAATAAGGCACTGCTGTTGAAGACCAAGTGTAAGCATGGGGAAAATGCAGAGTCAGACAGCACTTGCAAGTGTAAGTTGGTCTCTGGAATACCAGAGAGTGTTACTAAAGGCCACTAAACCAATAAAGCAAATATAGGTCTCCTTGAGTCAATCAAGACTCCTCTGTCAGCACCAGCTACACCTCACCTGCCTGGAAATACTGTGCAGCAGTGGCAGCCATATGCCTGTACATCCCAAATCTAATTGGCTATTAGCTCTCTCCTTGGAGGAATAACCCACGGCTGATGCCACAAGCTTACATCCTCTAGTGATTAGGAGATGTCATAAGCCACAGTAAGACCCTGTCATCTTTTACAGAAAAAATGTAATTCATGGATTAACATACCATCCAAATATCTGTGTCTATACCAAAGTACACCTACCATAACAATTAGTACTGTTTAAATACCTACATATCTAATTGTTTGTGCTTCATTAATAGGATTTAAAGGTTGTTCCTGGACAAAATGTCAGCCCATGAAAGGAAACAGCCAGAACTGACCAGAGTCCAAAACAACAGCTCCAGAGAAAGTAGAATGTTTTGCTTCTCATCCACCTGTGCCCCTTTTCTAAGCCTAGGGAACAATCTGAGGAAGAGGGGGCGTGGTAGAATGTAAGGGCTGCTATTGGGGTGAATGGTGAAACTACAGCAATATTGTCTGGACACTTATTTGATCAACTTGATTGAACATACAAGCCCCCCCCCCAGCTGAATGGTGGGACACTTGGGCTATGTGGGTTTGGGCACAACTGCTTGCAAATTGGTTTTACATGAAGGATGCTTGTACTCACAAATTATTACTTTTGTTAAAAAATGAAAAAAATAACCAAAAAACAAAAAAAAATGAAAAATGAAAAAAAAATAAAGAAGTAATAAAAAAATTTAAAAAAAGAAAAATCTACTCTCAGAAGACTCAGCACCAGCCAAGGAGACCCAAGTGACTATAACAAGACAAAAACATCACATAAATTAAAACCAAGGATCTGGAGCAATGGCTCAGTTGGTAAAGTGCTTGCACAAACACCAAGGTCTGAGTTTGATCCCCAGAACCCACATAAAAAGCCAACGTGGTGGCACATGCTTGTAACCCCAGCCCCGGGGAGGTAGCAAAGGCAGATCCCTGTGGCTTGATGGCTAGTGAACCTAGCCAAGTTGGAGAGCTCCAGGTAAAAGTGAGAGAGCCTGTCTCAAAAAACACAGTGGGGCCTGGTAAGTCCCCTCAGCTGGGAAACATACCTGCCATGGAGCCTGGCACCCTGAGCTCAACCTCAGAACCCACATGGTAGAAGACTGGATTCTGTAAATTGTCTTCTGACTTCCACATATGTGCCATGGTGTATGCCTGTGCACATACATACACACATGCAGAGAGAGAGAGAGAGAGAGAGAGAGAGAGAATAAATGAATGTACTAAAAACTTTAAAAGCAAACAGGGAGGGCAGCAACTGAGGAATAATACTGAAGCTTGACCTCTGAGCTGCACATACATAGGCACACATGTGCACACACCCACACACTCATGTGCCCCTGCACATACATGAAGACAAACACACATCTACAACCTGAATAGGACCCATTGAATCACCACTTTTCTCTCCAGAGAATAGTCCTGATTTCCTATCTCATCTCCTTGGGTCTATAACAGTCAAATACCCAACCCCTCTTCACTTGCTCTGAAGTTTCTCAAAGTTCACAGTCTCGAGATAGGATTTAATATTTGTTGATGCAAGTCTAAGGATAATGAGAATCTCATTCTCAATGGTCTTTGTTCTCACCTCCATTTGCATGTCAGTTTTCCATGTTTATAGAATAGCAGCAAACTAAAATGAGTTTGAATGAAAATGAGAAAATGGAACTTTGATGACTGAGATGTCTGCTCATATTCTAAGGAAATTTTGGGTCATACCAAATTCTTTAAAACCAAAGCATAGGGGCCGTGCAGATGCTCAGTTGATAAAGTGCTTGCCATGTAACACTGAGACCTGAGGTCCATCCCTAGAACCCATGTAAAATGATGGCAGTGGTAGTATACACTTGTAATCCCAGTACTGTGGAGGCAGAGGCAGGTGGGTCCCTGGGGCTCCCTGGCCTGATTGGTGATCCTGGGCTAGTGAGAGACCATGTCCCAAAGGGGACGGATGGAGAACTTGAGGATGACACCAAGATTGTCCTCTGGCGTCCAATTCATACAGGAACACACACATGACATGCACACATACGCACGCAAAAAGGGGGGTTTAGGGCCAGGTGTGGTGGTGTACACATTTAATTCCAGTACAGGTGGATCTCTGTGTGAGTTCAAGGCCAGCCTGGTCTAGATAGTGAGTTCCACAACAGCCAGGGTTACATAGTGAGACTGCCTTCCAAAAAATAGAGGGATCCGAGGACTAAGGAGATGGCTCGGTGGGTAAGAGCTCTTGTGCAAGTGTGAGGCCGAGTTAGAATCCCAAGCACCTGGATAGAAAGCTAGGTATGACTGCATACATGCCGGTAAGTCCAGTATGGTGGGAGGCAGAGACAGGACTCGCTGGAGCTCGCTGCTTGTCAGACTGGTTCCCAGTTCAGTGGGAGACACCGTCTCCAGGGGATAAGACAGAGAGACAGAGACAGAAGAGAGAGAGAGAGAGAGAGAGAGAGAGAGAGAGAGAGAGAGAGAGAGAGAGAACATAAAACAATCAAGAGGCAGACGTTGGGAATTGAATCAAGTAAAATCCCAATGCTTTCACAGGGCGTAGCTCCCCAGCATGCTGGAGCCCTTCTTACCATGTTGAAAAAAATCTATTTGAAAGTGCAGCCAGGTCTCATCTGAACTCTCCTGTCTATGCTTACCATGCCCCACTCCCAGCCTCTTCCTAGGGCACATTCTTCAGTAGTCATCTCGCCGATTTGCATAACGGTGCTTTTCCAGGAGAAGTATTTCACTGTAATGAAACGTGTATCACCATATTTAATCAATCAGGGTGATTGACAATGGCAAGGGTTGATTCTTGCAGCAGATGCTGCTGCTACCTCATTCTTATTCTAGTTTCATTTCTCAATCAAATCCATGTGTAAAAAAACATAATGTGCTGCCAACACAATGTAATAAAACCTCAGCTGAAATGCACACCAGGCTCGACTGAAACCGATAACTCCAAGTATGGGAAAAGTTAACTTCGGAAAAATCACTTATGACAACCCATGCATTTGAGTTTTATGGAGAAGAAATGCATCGTCTCACTGTCGCTGCCTTGAATAGGCCAAATTCATAGATTTGTCCTGAAACAGAAAATTATCATCTTGAAAGCAGTGTTTTCCAAGCTGGCAGAAGACGCTGTCTTAAAAGCAGCCCAGAAATCGTCCTCACAATTGGCTGCATTTGTTTGAGATGCACTGTTGGAATCATGGAGTAATAAATTAGGACTTGAGCAGCATTGTTTTTTATGGTGGTGCAGAATGGTAAAAGATGATGTATTGCTGGCCGTCACCCATAGAACCAGCAGTTTTCAAAGTTAATGATTCATAGAAGAATAAAGGTAACCTAATTATAACAGAACTGGGGACAGATCCAGTTACTGTACTCCAGTTCTGAACTCCTGTATTGTGGATAGCAAGCTGGGGGGATCACATGCACTTCTGCAAGACTTTATTCTTGCAAATCCCGGAGTTAAAGATCAGGAGTATGAGTTCCTACAAAAGAAAACAGACCCACAGTCCAGAGATCTGCACGTGAACGGGGATAAATAGTACTCCCCCCCACCTGCAACCCCACAATGATCTCATTCCAGTCCCTCAGCATAGGACTTCATTTGGAAATAAGGTCTACACAGATGCAACCAGTTAAGATAATATGGAGGTTAATAGTGATTCTCAATTTGACAGGATCTAGAATCACCTAGGCGACAACCCTCTGAGCAGGAGGGAAATAAGATTAGGTTAAGTAAGGCAAAGAGAGCCACCCTAAATGCAGGCAGCACGATTCCACCTGCCAGAATCCTGTACTGAATGAAAAGGAGAAATTGAACTGAGTACCAGCAGTTCATCTCTCTGGTTCCTGTTAGAAGATACAATGTGACCAACTGCCTTGTATCCTTGCCATGCCCTGCCTGCCATGATGGACTATACCTATGAACTGTGAGCCCAAACAAACCCTTCCTTCCTTAGTTTGCTTTTATCAGGTATTTTGTCAAAGCAACTAAGAAACTAATACAGATAGAGTCATGCTAAACTATAAAGTGGATAATTTATCTAGTGATGGGTTGCATATAAGAAGGTCATGCAGAAACTCAGATGTATAGAGAGAAAATAGGCTTGTGAAGATGGAAGAAGTTATGGGATGATAGAGCTACAAGCCAATAGTTGCTGACAACAACAAGAAGGGAGGAAGAAGTGAAGGATCGTGTGTGGGCTAACCCTGATTGCCAGCTCACAGCTGTCCTTCTGGAGTCTCAGCTTCCTTATCTATAAAAGAGCGACAACCAACAGGGTTTATGAGCAGTAGAGAACTCAGCATCTGGGTCAGGTAGCCCTGATATTTTGCTTCAGGTCTGCAATTTCCTAGCTTTGTACCTCGCACATTTTGTTTAATTTCTGAATTATAGCTTCTTTATTCATTAATTTGAAGATCTGAACAAACACAATGTCTGAGTTACCTTTCTGTTGCTGTGATAGAACCCTAACAAAAGGAGGCCTGGAGAGATGGCTCAGCTATTGAGAGTACTGGCTGCTCTTGCAGAGGACCCAGGTTCCATTCCCGGCAGCCACATGGCAGCTAACAGTGGTCTGTAACTCCAGTTCCAGGGGATTTGATGCCCCCTTCTGATCTCCCCAGGCATTGCATGACACAGTGTACTTGCAGGCAATACACTCATATATATAAAATGAATATAATAAATAAAATACTTTAAAAGAAACCCTAACAAAATGAACTTATGGGAAAAAATGTTTATTTGAGCCCATAGCTCCAAAGGTGGCCGAGAAGGCATGGTGACAGGAGGCATCAGCAATCAGGAAGAAAAGAGAACAGGAAGTAGTATGAGAGGATAAAAACCCAAGGTCTGTCCCTGGGACCCACCTCCTCCAGTGAGGCTCCACTGCCTGAAGAGTTCCTAACATTTCCAACAATACCTCTAGCTGGAGACCAAGTGTTCAAATATGTGAGCCTGAAGCGGGCATTTCCATTCAAATCACAAGACACAATATGTGTAAGGTTTCTGAGTTTGTATAGTAGACAGGTTCTAGAACTAACCTACCATTTATTTTCAGACCTTGGATTTTTGGTATATGATGTGGGTATGCATGCATATTTTAGAGTAATATAAAATTAAAATGAAAAAATGCAAATCAAGAAATATAATATGGAAATAATATAAAGTTTGTTTTCAGAAGATACAATTTTAGTATAGGTGTGATGTATCAGGCTGGTGTAACTTAGCCTTTCTGAGTGCTTAATGACCATACATAACGCCCATTGCAATTTGGCTGAGGGACCTAAGGGATAACTATGCTTTAGTGTCAACTTGACACACCTGGGTTGAGGGAGCCTCAATTGGGAAATTGGTTCCATTGGATTGGCCTGTGGCCACATCTGTGGAGTATTGTCTTGATTGTCAAGCAGTGTGGGAGGGCCCAGCCCACAATGAGTGGTGCAACCCTGGGCAAGTTGTTGTGTACCATATTAAGAAGACAGGCTGGGCATGAGCCAGGGGACCAAGCCAGTGAACAGCATTTCTCCATGGCCTGTGCTTCATTCAGCTCCTGCCTCCAGGTTCCTTCCCTGAGTTCCTGCCTTGGGCTCCCTGAGTGATGAACTGTGACCCAGGAGATGTAAGCTGAATAAACCCTTTCCCTCCAAGTGGTGTCAGTCAGAGCAGTTTTGTCACAGCAATGGAAGACAAACTAGAACAGAAATTGGTACCAGAAGAGTGGAGTATTGCTGTGATAGACCTGACCTTGGTGTTTTGGGGAAGGATTGTGGAGGTGTTTGGAACTTTGGGCTGGGAAGATCATTGAATGCCTAAAGATTGTTGCTGTGGAGCTTGGACCAATTTTGCTGAAGGATTTGTAGAAGATGGAGGCCTGGCTTGTGAAGTTCCTAGTTTCAAAGTGGAACAGAGATCATCAGGACTGTGTAATCTGTGGGTTCTGGTCAGCTGGGGCTGAAGAATCAGCTGAAAGTAACAAGAGACCAGAACCTGAAGTGAACCTTTTTTTTGAGATAGGGTTTCCTTGTAGCTCCAGCTGTCCTGGAACTCACTCTGTAGACCAGACTGGCCTTGAAGTGAAATCTTTGTTGTACTGAGACAATTGGTTAGCTGGGGCTGAAAAATCAGCTGTAAGTAACAAGTGACCAGCATCACTGTGGTGAAATCTTCTGGGAAGAATTTCTTCAGGGTCAGCACACAGAAGCTATGATCCAGAAGGGGCCTGAGCCTCCATCTCGAGCCAGAAGCAGGACTTGGTAACATGTAAGAGTCTCCTATATGTTTCCGGTGTTGAAATTTGAGGGAGTCACAGAGAGCAGCTGAGACTTGGCGCTGTGAGAGGTCAGGAAAGAACATTGGTGGAAGTGTACCTCAGTTGCAGTGAAGACCCCAGGATTGCAGGGGTCATGGAGAGAAGCTGAGGCTTGGCACCAGGAGAGGTCAGAAGAGGCCATTGGTGAAGGTACTGCCTCAGTTTCAGTGGCGACACCAGCTTTTTGGAGATGCCGGGACTGTGGGACGACCACCAAGAGCAGCAGCAGGGGTGAAATGGAGTCGGCCTGGGCCTGCAAGATGAGCTGTGTGTGCTGTGGATGGCAGAGCAGAGAAGGGAAGCTGCCGAAACCCTTTGGAGCCCAGAAGATCGTGAGTGAATCCCAGGTGTCCAGCCTTGAGCTACTTGCTGGACTTAGGTTTTGTTTGAGTGTGCCTGATTCTTCCCTTTGAAATAAGACAGTACTTGTTTTGGATTTTACAGCAGCCCACAGTTAAGAGACTTTTAATAGACTGGACTTTTAAGTGTTTGGACATTTTAAGGACTGTGGGGCTTTTAAGGATGTACTGTCTTAGGTTGTGATTAGTGTTAACATCATACTTTGGGGATAAGAACTGGAAAGGTGGTTTAATAGTGATGTGTTTGTGTGTCAAGTTGACAAGGGGTCAATTGTGCTGGATAGCTTTGGTGTCAACTTGACACACCTGGGTTGAGGGAGCCTCGGTTGGGGAATTGGCTCCATTGGATTGGCCTGTGGCCACATCTGTGGTGTATTGTCTTGATTGTTGAGCAGTGACAGTATAAGAAGGCAGGCTG